>JASDQU010819863.1:0-17869 GCA_032191745.1 Picea mariana
CTATCATACATACACAGGCTGATTGTGCTAAGCACACGTCTCTGTCATCTGGAAGAATTTTTTCAAAAGAATTTTCTTTCCTTTTAGGAATCTCTTGGATTCTTAGGTCTTCCTGAGTTTTTTGAGGTTTCTGTTTACTGTGTTTGGCTAGGTTCAAGGCTCAAATTATCTTGTAATTTGTAAAGAAATATTTTTGTTTCTTTATCTCTTTTTGTTTGTTTTCAAGGTTAAGGGTGGACTTGTGAGCTTTAGGTCCTCCTGTGGATTATAGTGAATCCCTACTTTCGGGCCATGGTTAGGGTCTAAGTCAGTATTTGGTTTCTCATCTTTTTCCCTTGATTATTCTTTGAAAAAGACATAGTTACTTGCTATTTTCATTTCTAAGCATATACAAAAAATAAATTGTTGTAGTTCATTAACTGCATTTGCATTTTATTGTGCATGTTTGTTTGGTGTTAGTAACTTAGGCTGTTTCTACAAAACCAAAGAGTAATGATTCCAAATTTCCTTTTAAGATTCTTCCTTGGAAGTTATAGTAGTTTGCATTACATTTTGAAACGAAAAAACATTCTACGAAAAATTGCATTTTAGGATCCTTGTCTATATTTTGAAAAGTTTGCACCTACAAAGTTAAAAAGCCATTATTTTTCAATGGTAGAACATAGTTTGCTTTCTGCACAATGTTATAAAAGATTATTAACTCTTATATTTCATCTCTCAAGAACACCACGAGTTTCACTTCTGTACTCTCTGACTAATTAAGCCATTAAAATACGAKATTAATGCTAAAATCAACTAGACTTTTCTATTTATAAGGTACACCAAGTAGTCTAGGATTTAGGGCCTTGAAATAGGTGTGGAGAGGAAACTCTTCAAGGCCACTTCAATAAACCTAAGAGTCTGTGATAGGGAGTGTAAAAGTCCATTTTCGTAAGATTTAGGTAGTTCCCCCCTCTAACATAGGGGATAAACACAAGGTCACGTGAGGAAAGGTAGAGGAGATAACCCCTCCAAAGCTGGACCAAGTGTAGTGGGGATCATATATTGAGGGTCATTCTTGGGATCTTTGTTGATCACATTTGAATACAAAGCTTCATGGACCTTGAATCCATTTGGGATTCTCAGTTCTCTTCCAGACCATTTGCATTCGGTACCCTTGAAAGGCTTTGGAATTTTCTATCCTTCTCATTATGATCRACCCAACTATCGACTGTACTYGCCTGGAAATTGACTGCAAGCTAAAAACCTAGTTAAATTTTTGTAGGGAATTACAAGGGTGATTACGGGAGTATATCGCAGTACCTAGGGAASATGTCAGATCTCACTATGCAGAGTATACTCGGAGAGTATTTCTATGTTCAAGTTACACTTGCACCGGTAAGTTGCTCTAGTGTTGGTTGGTGTAACTGTTCTTCCTGCCAGTCTATTGATTAATTGATTTGACTTTAGGGACGTTTTAGTGTGTGCTCCATGTTTCACACTAGATTAAACTTAGAGTGTCGATCGATCATTTCACAAAGTGGAAGATTAACAACTCCGTCATTCGTGTAGGCTTCAGGGCATGCCATCGGTTACTTTAGAGAGACCTCTGCCACCATTAAGGTGAAGGATAGATCAAGAGGGTTCTTTTGAAGTGACCATTCCGCCATAAGTTGTGCTCGATCCTGCTCCTAGAGAATACTTTCTTGCACCAGCTGAGACTAGCATTTCTGACCTCGAAGATGAAGGATTCATGCATGCAAACCCTTTGATCATTATTTTTCAGTTCCAATCCTTGTTCAGGTAGTCCCTCCCGATGTGACTTCTCTTGATCGTCATTTTGTTAAACGACTGGATATGCAAGCAAAAAACACTACTTCTACTAGGAGTCCTCATACTTCCATCCTAGCCGCAGGCAAAGGGGGGGTTGTACCTCCTACTCCACCTTTACCTACAAGGACTAATGCTAACTAGACACCTACAACTTATGGTAGTGGCATAGTCCCTACAACAACTACGACCACTATTCCTACTATAGAGAATGTGTTTGGTTCTCCTTTTACATATGGGATGTCGAGTTTCGATACAAGATCAAATTTAACTTACTCTAGTCTACAAAGTATTGGTCTGGGGGCAGAGAGTTCTAGTGCTCCCTTTCAAGGATCCTTCACGGGAACAACTGCTTCATTTAATTCTATCCCTTACGGTGGGGGTCATATCCCTCCTCTGTCACCCTCACTTGGAGGTGATTTCTAGCAACCATCTAGGATAAATACTAGTTCCATTTTGTTTAGTGGAGGGAGTCATGGGCCTTAGTCCTATATGAATTCGGTTGGGTATATCCCTTTCTCTTTGTTTGGTTCTTTCAAAAACAACACTTTCTCGTCGTCTGCGTTTTCTTTAGGGGAAAACCCCTTATTTAATCAACCTAACCCTATGCAAGGTTTCGTTCCTTCACAGGGAGTGATGACAAGAGCTTTCTCCTCTCAAGGTCTTGGAAATCCCTGGTAGGGCTCTTTTCCTTCGCAAGGGATGTTGATCAAGGGAAACCCCTCCCACACTCAATGGATGCCCAGGCAGGGTTCAATACCTATGTCAGGAGGATCGACTGAGGGCATCCCCAAAAAAGGTCCTTGGAATACCATGTAGGGAGCAATCCCTACCCAAGGTATGTGACCAAATTATGTGAATCCTTCGACGACGTAGAATAACGTGCAAACTCTTTTTATTGGCCAAGGACACCATGAGTTTTACCAGAATCCTGGTCAACAAGAAAACTTTTCCTAGCAACCAAGTGCCAGTCAAAATCCAAGCTCCTCTTTTCCTTTGAATCCACCACAACCTAGGTTACCTTTCTTGACAACTGTTCATTTTCTAGATTGTTCAAGTTTGTCGAATGATTCGATTCTTCATGATCCAAGTTGGCCCCCCATTCCAACTAACTTACCCTCAGACATAATAAAATTTATGGTGCTCCTCCAACTCGTTGAAGGATGACTCTGTACAATTGCGATTATTTCAATGCACTCTTATAAGGGGTGCTGTGAAGTGGTATATCGAGCTTGATTGCTTGAAGTATTCTTACTTTAACGTCCTGACAATGGTCTTCTTAAACCATTTCCAGTTACTGGTGAGATACGATTTCGACACCTAGTTGCTGGCCATCTTTGAGCAAACAAAATTCGTCCATATCTTTGATCACATCTGAGAATGGGGTCACCGAAAGAGCTTGATCAAACTGAAGGTCCCTCCCACATTTTTGCTCGAGTGGTTCCACATTACGAGAGCCCAACAACTGGAATTGATTTATTCTCAATCCGGTATGTTGTACGAGATTCTCCCATATGCACCATGATTGAATTTTGACAAAACCAAACAAAAGTCTGGGCCTCATGCCGATGGTATAGTAGGCTCAACACAAAGTAAGCATACAGATTAGTTGACTAACTAGTTTCAATAATTATCAATCCAAAAGATTATGGCCAGCCAGATCCCTAGTTTGACTGCCACCGCAACCCAAATGTCAGAAGTACACAACTTGCAGTTGACGAATCCCAAGGGTAACCAACAACCGGAGGGAAAAAGGAAAGCCAAAGGAAATAAGGGTAAGGGGGATAAAAAGGCTTCTAATAATGTTCGCAAGGGTAAAAATGAGAAGAAGAAGGTGAAGTTTCCGTGTAAGCTTTGCACAAACGATCACTTGACTCACCAATGCCCTTGGCTTGAGTAAGCCTAAAATATTTTGGCATAGCAACAACTTGCTGTGTTAACTAACCCTTTACTACAAGGGAAAAATATGGCACAAGATTCCCCATCCACAAATGCCCCAGGGGGAAATCAGGGAGCCCCAACGCTTAATGCTAATAATGGAGTCACAAACATATAGATGATGAGATCATATGCTCATCTTCAGACTAGGGATCATGATTATGGAACGTAAGAATCTGTTGACAAGGGCAAAGAATCTTCCAACCCATCGCCTCCTCTTCATATTGAGAAGACTGTGGGAGAAACTATGACTCACATCACTAAGGGTGCATTTAAGAAGGCTTCTCACAACCCAAATGCAAGGGTTGCTCAAAACTACTCCATCGTGGAGGATTTGGAACAAACTCCTTATGCAAAGTCTACTCTGGAAGTTCTCCAGAGTGTTCCCTCATAGAGAAAAACATTATAAAAACGATTTTTTTTTACCCTACTGATTATAAAAATCGTTTGCCTCACCATGTCGCTTTCCAGATAGTAGTGGTTTATGCCACGAAATTGTTGGCACATAACATTTTCTGCACAGTGGTAGACGAGGGTTCCTCGACTTGCGTGATGTCATTGGCATGTTGGAAGGCCATTGGGCAACTTGATTTGTCTTCATCACCGATGTTGTTAACTGTGTTTGACAAACGTTCTTTTAGAACACATGGCATAATCCCCTTCTTCCCCATGCATTTGGAGGGGAAAACCGTGTGTGTCGAGGTAGAAGTAGTCGATGCGCCTCTCGAATAAATATTTTGTTAGGTTGGAGGTTGGACCTACATTATGATAACGATTTTATCCACAGTTTTTTGGGTCTTATGTTTTCCTCATGAAGGCCGGATTATAACTGTTGATCAATTATCCTTCTCTCATCCTAACCCTTCATCGGGGGCATCCACAGTCCCGATGGTTGACAACCTGCAACCAGGTACCCTCAACTTAAGTGCTGGATTGTTTCCATCTCTAATGGGAACTTTTGATTATCCACCACCTTCGAATGATGTCAAGTTTATTTCGGCTTCCCTTGATCAACTAAAGGTTGTGATATTTCAAGTAGCTTCTTTTCAAACAAGTTATTTTAATGACCCGTGGAATTTAACTTCCCCAATGACTTCGATGGAAGGGGTAGGGAATCCTAGCATGGACATGCCCCTATCCACTATTGAGGTTGTGTACAATATTGTCCAACAAACCTCAACCAACCCTGATTTGGCTCCCCCTCAAGAGCTAGATCCTGTTCTCGAGCCTATTTTGGCTCAAGTCTCTCTTACTACTCATGGTGCTTTGGACTTGGTCTTKCCCTCCRACGAGGCGATTTTGGAGGCAATGACTGGGCCAGATAGACCTTGGGATGTTATCAACATAGATCTTATTTTTTACCTAAGCTTAGTAGAGTAGAAACAAGAGAGTTTACTACGACCATGAATGGATATGCCACTTGTCCTATTAACCTTATGGCACGCAAATAATCTATGCTGAGGGAAATATGGAAAGTATAGATGAAACGATTCCGATTGGCATCTCTAACAACCGTGGCATCGTTGAAAACGTCTTCATTAGAGTGGATTGTTCCCTTGAAGAGATTCAGGTGTACACTGAATTATTTAAAGAGTTTCGCGATGTTTTTTCCTGGTTTTATGAGGAAATGCCAGGAATTGACCCTGGTATATATGAACATGGGATTGGGACTTACCCCGATTCTAAGCCTGTTCGGGAGAAACTTCGGCTAGTCAACCCTCGCAAGGCAACGACTATCAATGCTGAAGTAGAGAAACTAATTAAAGTCAGTTTCATCTACCCAGTTCAATTGAAGGAATGGGTGTCAAACCCTTTTCCTGTTAACAAAAAACAATGTATGATTCGTGTGTGCATGGAATTTCATGATCTGAATAAAGCTTGTCCGAAAGACATTTTTTCAACCCCATTCATTGATCAGATTATTGATGAATGTGCAGGCTGTGAAGTATTTTCTTTTATGAACGGTTTTTCCTGGTACAGCCAGATTTAGATCAAATCTGAGGATCAACATAAGACTACTTTCATATGTCCTTRGGGTACATTCACATACAAAAAAATGCCTTTTGGCCTTTAAAATGGTGGAGCTACTTTTCAGCAGGGCATGTCGTTCACCTTCCATGACCTCAAGCATATATTGATGATCTAGCATCATGTTCTCATAAGAGATATGAYCATCTCGCCCACCTAAGACTTATTTTTGTGAGGTRTCACTCCTATTGGATTCGCCTAAATCCGAACAAGTGTAGTTTTTGCGTAACATCAGGACATTTGTTAGGCTTCATCRTGTCCACTAAAGGGATCATGGTCGATCCTCTAAAGGTTGAGGCAATAGTTCAATTGCCTCCCYCGTGCACAATTCCCCAGCTTCAAAGTTTACAGGGGAAAGCTAACTTTCTTCAACGATTTGTTGTCAACTATGCAAAATAACTAAAGGGTTTATACGTATTTTGAAAACAAGGGTCCAATTCTTTTGGGATGAAGCGAYTCAACACTCTTTTGAAGTGTTGAAAAGTTCCCTGAYGTTTTCCCCTCTACTTAGTCCCATGGATATGGCAAGGATTTCATGTTATACTTGGCTACAACAATGTMTACTATTGGTATGGTCTTGGTTCAAGAGGATGACACGCTCTAGGAGCACGTTATCTACTATATTAACCGAGGATTAGTCAGACCGAAACTCAACTACACTCATGTGAGAAACTGGCTTTAGCAACTGTCCATGCTGTCCAAAGGTTCCTTCATTACATTCTACTTCACAAGACCACCGTCATAGTCGTCGTGAATCCTTTTCAATATGTGTTGACACAACGGGTCATCGGTGGGAAGATGGATAGTCATTCTTCAAGAGTTTGATTTGGACTTTGTTTCAGTGAAGTCTAAGAAGTCTTTGGTCTTTGTTGAATTAATTTCGAAGCCTCTGGATGAGAGTGGCAATGATTTGCCCAAAGAATCATTGATTAATGAGGTTCTTTTCCTTATTGCATCATCAAACCCTTGGTATGGAGATATACTTTTGTATCTTCAGACTTTGAATTGACCTTCCTCTGCTTCTCATGATGAGTGTTGACGGATACACCATTAAGCATGGAACTATATTAGCATCGATGATACTTTATATAGTCGAGGAGTTGATTGCGTTCTCTATCATTTCCTGACTCATGAAGATGCAAAGATTTTGTTGAATGACTGTCGCACTGGTGCATGTGGCGATCACTTGTTCGGGTTGGAAACAACCCAGAAAATTCTTCACACTGGATATTTATGGCCCTCGTTGATCAAATATTGTGTAGAGGTGGTCAAGAAGTGTCACCCATGCCAGATCTTCTCTTGAAATATGCGGGCACACCTTGCTCCCACGTTTCCTGTTATTTCTATTGGTCCCTTCACTAAGTGGGGGATTGATTTCACTACATGCCACCCGAGTTCGGCTAGGGGGCATATTTATATCATCATGGCAGTAGACTAATTTACTAAGTGGGTTGAAGCCATGCCAACATTTAGTAACGAAAGGGAAACAACTGCGATTTTTGTTTTTAACCAGATTGTAGCTAGGTTCGGTATATCGAAGGAGATTGTCACAGACCATGGCAGTCACTTTCAGAATAAGATGATGACTGAGTTAACATCGAAGCTTGGTTTTAAGCAAGAACATTTGTCACCCTACTATCCACAGGAGAATGGTTAGGTGGAGGATATTAATAAATCTCTTAAGACTAATCTCCAACGGACAATCAATTTGTCCAAGTCGAATTGGAATTTGGTGTTCTACTCAACACTTTGGGCATATCTAAATTTAGTAAATACTGCTACATGTTTCTTTCCTTTCCAAATCATTTACAGGATGAGGGAATTCTTTCCCATAGATTTCCATATTCCCTCTCTTAAGTTGGCAGTGGAATTACTACCCGAAACCACTACACTTGAAGAGTGTCTCCTCTATCTCAAGTAGCTCAATGAGCAATGTCAAGATGCAACCTTGCCCAACGAGGCTCACAAACAGTGTGTCAAGTGTCAATATGATCAGTCGGTCTATTGTAGAGTTTTCTTCGAAGGTGATCTTGTCTTGGTCTATGACCAAGATAAAGATCCCTTGGGGGCACGCAAATTCAAACCCATGTGGTTCAGACCATTCATTGTTAAGAAAGTCTTAGAAAAAGGTGCTTATCAACTGGTTGACTTTGAAGGTAATGATTTGTATGAGCCTAGGAATAGGATCTACCTTAAGAAGTATTACGCTTAGGGTGGTCACGTGAGTGTGACTTCTTGTATATAATGTATAGTTTTATTTATGCATTTTAGTATCTTTTTGTTTTATGGACGTGTAGTTTATTGTGTTTTTTCACTGTGGCAGATGTCAAGTGAATCTAAGGTTTATGTTGGGTTCATGGACGGTGCTAGCTGACACACTCAGAGGATTACTTCCGCAGCTTGGGTGATATTCACGTCCACTGGTCAGTTGGTATCTTTAGGAGGTGTTTGTCTAGGCGAAGCAACCAATAACGTTGTCGAGTATAGTGATGTAATAGAACTACTACATGATGCATTGTCACATGGTATTTCTCACCTCTGGGTCCATCTAGATGCTCAATTGGTAGTGTCATAGTTAAATGGAGTGTACCACGTCTACGATCCCACCCTTCACTGACGATTCCTTAGGGTATGTCTCTTAGAACACTATTTTGATAACATCACTTATATTCATGTTCCTAGGAGATCTAATCAATTAATTGATGCATCGGCTAATCATGTATTAGATTGGCATCTTGCACACACATAAATATAAAAGCACACACATACACGCACATGTAAATACATTTGTACAAAAATGATTACTCCATAAGGCATAAAAGATGTATATGTATGTATATATATATATATATATATGTCCAGAATAATGTCACAGTACAAAAATGTGGGCCATAGGTCTCAAAAGTGTCAATAATGCATTGTCGAGCTTATGTCCTTAATACATATGGGTGATACAAAAAGAGTGCCCTCAACACGCATAATGTCCAACTCTACTCTAATCTCTAGGCCTATTGGCCCTAGTATAATAGACAACGACGTTGGCTAGATGTCGTAATAGCTGGACCCATGCTTTGGGTACTCCCACTAGGTGAGTCTGCATGGATGGTGATAGATCCTCGATCTTCGCCATGGGAACACCATGAGTGAGGGATGCCATGTTCCTCTCTACCCACCTCAGGACCCTCTCAGCCTCTGCTGATGATGACCTTGCCTCTACTACAACTCCTCCCAGCTGGATCTGCTCTCGTGGATGACACCAAGTATGAGGGAAGTTTGTTGGTCATACTGGCCCCACATCTATACATAACAAGTTGGAAGTTAGTATTGTGATGGTACCAAAAACATGTTTTCTTTTCTTTTATAAAATTGAAAATTGAAAATTTAAAAATTAAAAATATGAGTAAGTACCTATGTCACCATGTGCTGCACCAGGGGGCATAGGCACTTTTGGGTCCCTCAGGAAAAATATACCCACATATGGGTAGTCCTTGATGGCAGGAATATGGCATTTCCACCACTCGAAGAACTTCTCATCATATGCCTCGCATACTCCTCACACACCTGCATTAAAGCAACCCACCTGCACAGTGCTAGAAAGGAGGCTATGTGACCTCGCACACCCTCCCTTGGAATCATCCCTGAAAATATTTCAAATAAGAATGTGCACAACAATGTTCCAAATCCGAAGTTCCTCCTCTGTCTCATCTTGCACTCAGTCAGTTGAATTTTCATGTAATTGAGCATCGTGGTGCTCCAATAAAAAATAACTAGTTGCAAACATTGCACAATGTAATGCATCTTGGCCCGTGAAACCTGGTGTAGAGAAGAGAACCTTGTCATCCACCCAATCATGTACAAGACCACCCTCAAGCTCAGATTCTTGATCTTCTATATCGACACTTGAGACCCCATCTTCTCTGTGCTAACCTCGCAATACATATCTGTGTAATGGGCTATATCGTATGGCCCGAGAGGGAATGTATCCAAGTTAACTGGTTTGCCCTTCCTAAAGAGACTAGTCAAGAAGTATAGGTCTTCAATGATGGGTGTGAGTGATTGGCCCTCTATCATGAAAGCCTTTGCATCTGGATTCCAGTATTCTACTAGATGGTTTAAAAGTTGTGGTTGAGCTCTCATAAGGGGACATTGGAAATATTTCCATATCCCGCATTGTTTTAATGTTACTACTGCCACTAGGTTGTCCTCGACCATTTTATCAACATCCTCATGTTCTCTTCCCCTCCAACGAACATACATCCTGAGTCATGACAAACATTTTGGGAGTTAATATCTCTCTTTTTCAAATGTTTGAAGTATGTATGCACCCTTTTTTGGTATCAATCACATATGTGTGCTTCCTGATAGTAACTCAACTACCGTACATATGCACGTTGATTGTGAAAAGTGCACGTACATGCACAATTGAGTCAATTTTTGAGAGCATGCGGTCCCCAAATCCATCTAAAGCATGGAATGAATGAATGAAATTGTAGGAAAAGGGAAAAATTACTTACTTGACCCAATAATGAGTTCATTTCGTCCACTGATGCTCTCCAAATGTCGATTKGAAGGAAGAGGGTTTTTGTTATTTTTGTTATTTTTCAAAGTGTAATGGTAAAAATGACTCTTTTTACTGCTATTTATAGATTTTTGAGCCATTTTTAACCTACTTTGACCCCGATTTCTTCTCTTTTTGTCACTCAATAGATGTTATGATTCTTCTTRGTGATCTTTTGGTCCTTAAAACTTACTGTTCCTTTGGATTTGGTATTATTTGATGAATGGGTACTACTTTTTCGATCTTATGACGAAGTTGTGATTTCCCCATTTTCATTTAGGATAGGTTTTCACCACCTTGMATTTTGCATTCTATTGACAATTTTCACTTTGCCATAGGATCAACCCCATCGAAGTGTKACAAAAAAACTTCTATGCTTCTTTAGAAGTGTCGTAATTAAGTGGTAGAGCCTTTCCTGCTATGGATGCACTAGGTAGATCCTTGTATTTCATTTCAACTTCCATGTTGTGAGTTTCCTATAGGCTTGGGAGTCCTTTTAGTCCTGTGATGACTTTGTGTTAAAGCTTCATTTTTTCATCTTTTTCTTGCTTGTACCCGAGGAACTCCCTAAGAGCATGGTTTGTTATTTTTCAATCTCACTTAAACTTTGAAAGCAACATCTAACGAGAATTATTTATCATTTTCGGTATCGTTTAGATTACTTAAGAAAATGAACCCCCCTGGAGTCTTCTTTAAGCTCTTTTCAGACTCTCTAAAATTGAAAAGATTGTCGAGTGATCTTGTTTCCCTTCATGCTCGTCAAACTAAAATTTGAAGGCACATTTGTCCGACGATAGTTTACCCCTTTTTCGGTCCAGATGGCTATTTTTACAAAAAATGTATGCACTAGGAGATATGGTTCACTAGGAGAGTATTCTCAGGTGTAAATTTAACCCTTTTTTGGGCCTAAGGGACTAAATTTGCGAAAAGGGCCATTCTCCCGGGTTTTGGTTTATCTCTTTTTCGGGCCTTAGAGATTATTTATGAAAAAGGAAACCCCTTGGAGTCTTCTTTAAGCCCTTTTTAGACTCCCTAAATAAGAAAAGATCGCTGGGTGACCTTGTTCCTTTCACACTCATTAATTGGTTTAGAAGGAATATCTAGAATATCTATTTGGCATAAGTTTAACCCTTTTTCCAACCAATAGATTACCGAGGAAAAATGTACGCCTTAGGATACATGTCTCGTCGGGAGAATTGTCATAAGTTACGTTTATATTTTTTCGGTCTCAGGGGACTAACCTACAAAAAATGCAGTGAGTCCATAGTTAAGATCTTTTTAGACTCCTTAAAATTGAAAAGGTAGTCGAGTGATCTTGTCTCTGTCACACTCGTTAAAATGGTTTTGAAGAGACGTCMTTTCGGTATAAGTTTAACTCTTTTCCAGAATGACTGGACTAAGTATGAAAAAGGAATACTCTGGCCCTAGTGACCAGAAGAGTTCTCCTTGGTATGATTTTATTCTTTTTCSGGCTCTGGAGACTAACTTTACGAAAAAACGTCATTCTGGAGTTTTCTTTTAGTGTTTTTCAGACTCTCTAAAAGTGAAAAAACCACCGAGCTTACCTTCTATGATCTTGCAAAACTTTACTTGGAAGGAGTTTTGTTGTGTCAAGTTCTAATCACATCGTGTGTATCATCCTTGCGCCTTTGGCCTAATGTCGACTTCATGTTGCTATTACTAAACCTTTAGAGCATTCCTTAGGTGCAAGCCTTGTAGCATTTTTTCCCTTACAATATGACACCTTGACCCATGAAGGATTTTTTTCAAGTGTCCTTATCTTGCACATGTCTCCTTGCACTGAGCATCAGTACGTTCCATGCGCTTGGAACTAGTTTGCTTGCCCGTGACACTTGTTCCTCCTCTGTAACATACCATTCTTTTATTCCTTTTCAAGCTCGTTAAAAATGTGAAAAAGACAAAAAAAAATCAAACATTCCAAAAGAGGGGATGGGGAAACATTCTCTTTTGTTGGAAACAATATAGTCACCCTTGGACAAAGCACATCCTTCCGTTTGTTCTGCAAGCACTGGGATCTAGTATGGCCTTAGGAAGTTGTTATCGTTACATAGAGTTGTGTCCTCCTCTGTTTGGTTACTCTTACAAACACATGGAGAGTTTGCAGTTCCTCCTGTGCCACAGACTTATGTCAATAACATGTTTCCTGAGTCTTTTCATCTATCATTCTCTTGTCCAAAGGGAAGTATTGCAACTTGAGTCGACCATTCTGCAATAAGTCTCTTGACCTTCATGAGTCGACCATCCTGAGAGTCTTGTCAAGTTCGCATTAAGAACCAATGAAGTTTTGTGCCTGATGATCGAGGTCCTCCGGTATTTCATGACGGCATGTCGAAGACCTCACAGTGGTGAGTCTTTTACTCCTATTATACTCCTACCTGAGTTTTTAATATCTTGAAGTTGTTTCTCGAGTTATGAAGTCATCATCTCCAACCACAGACATTATTGCCTCCTGAAGATTCCTACGACATTGTATATCATTTGATGATTTTGAGATGTAGATCCGTTGTGTATTGTTTGCGACTACACTTTATATTGGAATACACTTTGGTCATGTAACCATGATTACTATATATATGACATGGATCTGTAGTGTACTTGATTGGAAACCATGCTTAGTTTATCCTGAGAATGGGAATGCCCGCCTCAGTGATTATTATTATCTTATTGTAGATGATGTGCTAACAGATACTCGCTTGGGTTTACTCGACTCCAATGCTTTACTACTTTATTAAAGATGTTGTAATGTATTTAAGCCATCAATTGATATTCTTACCTCATACATTAGGGGGCATCTGTTATAGCTCAAAGTGCCACTTCTATGGTTCCTTGATGTTGGCCAACTCATTCATACATCTACCAACCCATTTTGATGGATTTATTCTTAAAAAAAAACTTTTTGCTTGGCATATGCACCTTGTTGTATAGGAAAAGAACATACATATGCTAGTTGCATACCTGAAAGCCCACGTACATACTCTTCCTGCACTACTGAAAGCACGAGTGTACTCTAAAAAGTGACAAAAAAATATAAAATTTGCGCTTTCCGGTGGAGTTTACGGGCTATCTTAGGTTTTGAAACCATCTTACTTCCTGTAGGCCTTTTATAAAAAATTAACCATCATTTTCTCATATAAACAGGGCTCTAGGGGGGTCATTTGGATATATCAAACTAGAGGCAAGAAAACTCTACCAAATTTTCTCCCTTTTTCACCAAGCTTTCTGCATTTTTCTATGCGTTTTATTCTCATCATTCCCTTCCATCCATCTTCCTTATAACATCCATCCTTTCCCATTGTATTGGCATGTTGGTGGTGAAGATAGTATTGGGAATACTGCACTTCGAGACACATTATAGGAACCCACGCGAGGTTCATGGAGCGACGCCAACAAATTTCAGGTTTTAACCTCCAATTTTGTTATTAATAAAAGAGAAAAGTTCTTGTCCTAGATCTTATGTCTATGTGTTTATGTTTATGCATATTTTCATGAATGACTAACTCTTTAGATAATCTTGATAATTAAGCATATATTGTCCTAGTTTGTTCTGTAAGCATTGTTTTAGGCCAGATTTGGGAGGAGGCCTATAGTTTTGGAGTGAACAATAATCAAAACAGATCGACATCAGCCGTAAGGACTTAAGGTACACGTTGTTGATGATTAAAATCACAACGATGAATTCCGGCTGCAAAGTATTGCTAAAGCCCTATTATTTAACTATGATAATAATATAATACTAGTAGGTGGGACCCCTTTGTAGACTAGAGGCACAAAGATAGACATATCACACATTTTTCTGCTGCTATTTTGATGATGCGTACACAATCCTACATGGTTGACAATGCAGTCTTGGTTTCATTTTTGACATAGTAACAGGTGGATGATGTGTTCATGGAATACTTTTGCGATTTAAACATTTTTTGTTGTTGTTATGATGGGTACATATTTGCAGTTTCTATGATTTAATCATATCACTAATCATTGTGATCTAGTACCTAACCACATATATACATGAGATATGTTAGTGATAACATAATCAAAACAAAGAAAGAAAACCCATGAAAAAATTATTAAAAGAAAAGAAGTTATGTTTGAGCTATGTTAAGGGATATATGCAAATGGAAAAGTAAATAGATGTTAATGTTAGTCCTAACTATTATATGGTTGGTTAGTGGCTATGAGATTTTCATTTGATTTGTTTTGGGCGCACATAGCATTGCAATATGTGTTATGGCATAGAATGATGGCAAGGGTTAACATGTAAATGTTAGTGGGTGGCGCATTGGGCAAGGGATATCGTCACATATTTCAAATGTTTGGGCATTGAATACATGGTTTAATGGATTGGTGAATGTTTGGCTGTCTTGTACTTAGAATTGAATAGGCCAAGAGATGGAAGCGACCTGCAGTAACTGAACGTCAATCCATACTACCCCTATCAACCGTCTCCCTAGCATTGTTCCTTGTTGCATTTTCGGTCTGTTAGTTATGAAGCTCTGCATTTCAGGATCTTGGAAATAAGAAGGCTCGACCAACTCACCCTTTTAAGCTTTTTGTTACAGGTATGGTTCTTTTTCTCTCCATACATGAATTATTCTCTTTGTATGAATAAATAATGGCTCAATAATGCTTGGATTTGTGTGTTCCTAAGAATTTTGACTATGTAAATAAGTGTTATTTCTCTCTGAGATGACTGTAAAATTGTTCGGATTGCAAGAAAAAGAATTGGGTTTTGTTTAAGTGGTGCATTGATTGGTTGCTCAGTTGGTTTAATATCGTGATGGGTCTCTGCGGATAATAAGTAAAGTAGTACATATCGCTCTGTATTAATGGTGGAGGGTTTGGTTCCGTGTATTATCGTTGGTTATTCCCTCACGATTATGATTGTAACCTTCTTGAGTCACATTCGGATTGCCATTTCGGTTGCTGTGTTATTTCTTCAAACTCATAGTCATGGTCATGGGATCGTTATCATTGTCCTTTCACCAAAGTATCCCAAGATCCAGTATTCGGGTGGCCATAACATTATTATGTACTGTATGGTTGTGGGGTGATTTAAGTTATACCTCGACGTTATGTGTCCTCACTGGTATTGTTGTGAAATGGTTCGACTCTTAAGGAAGTGGAAAGAGAGGTTATATCTCCATGTGTTCTTTTAATAACTATCACTGTTCAAATATCTTCACCTCTCCTCCACAAGTGATAAATGCACTATGTGCACTGGTTTTTACCCTGCCCATCTTTGCTTTCCTCGATGGCTAACTATGGGTTCCATGGCTTAGACTGGGAGTAACAAAAAGACTATGTGGCTTACTGTTGTGACTATTTCAAAGGGTATTTTTCGCATGTGGTTGATAAGTCTTTGAAGACCTCCAGTTCTCTGTGCTATTGTTAAAAACTGAGCACGCTCTTGATTGTATCCCTGCATTTGTTTTCTACAGAGCCCAATTTTAATCTCCAACTTTATTTTATTCCTTCGGGGATCTTCTTGGTTGTCAAATATGAGTTTATCAGTGGAATGGTTGTGGAGATTTTTCGTTGAGTCTTTATCTCATATTTTATGATAAAATTGATTGAACATTTACAAATGGGGATGGGAAATTATATACAGTCGAGGACTGTATTCTTTTCGTTATGATTCCATTCAATGTATTCTTACACTGTGGTCTTAATTGCAAATTGGAAACACCTATGGTTTTGCTAGTTTCGATGAGGGTTATAACTAATTATGGAAATAACGACTGTGTGTAATTGGTTATGTTCGCCTTGCATATATTATTGAATCATTGTACAAATTATCAATGGTTATATCAACAATGATAAGGCTTGGGTTTTATGTTGACTCTGGTTTCATTGCAAAATCTTATTGGTTGATATGATGAAGACTACGTGTAATCAAACATATATTGGAAGTTTGTTCATATTTGAAAAGGGACCTGTGTGTATTATAATTGGGGTGATGATAAATTGGTAGACAATGGATGTTATTATTATAGTGATGCATTATGGGATATAGGTCGAGCAATATTGTTGTGCGTTTTCTTTAAATTATTAAAAGGAAAGAAAATAAATAAAAGACCAACACTTTCTTAAATAGGTCTGTTGAATGGAAAGTTTGTTTTGGTTATGAGTTATGGTTATACCGACTGTTATGTATTGAGGAATTCTGGGAAATTTAAATGTTACAACAAGCAATTTGATATAAAGTAAACGTTGGTGTGGTGTTGGCATTTTTTTTTAATTGATTTTAGTACAAAGTTATGATTATTGATTAATTAATTTGTTTTATGAACAATATCCATTAACTTCCCTTCCATTCTCTCACTTTTTCGCACATTACGAATCCCCTCACATTCCCAGATTCACTTTGCACACCCTGTTCTTAAAATTAAATTATAATCAAATGGAAACTCTATATTATAGCAATTAAAGGATGTCACAGAGATGGGTTACAGTTGATATGTTTTGTTATTACAACACAGTTGATTGTTTGATGATTTGTTGAGCAGCAATCATGATCTACTCCCTTTCATTTTACCACTTTTTCGCTCAATACAACCCCCTAAGATATCCCAAAACCCTTATTCACAACCTGCTCATTGAAAAGTATAAACGATTTTTATGGATTGGATTGCATGGGCCTGATGTGTTGCTAAGTCAAACTTGTTTCATATTTAAAAGAGATGTCATGTATGGTTTGTTTAAGAAGCTAGTTTCTAATTAACACTGCATACATGAATGATCTTCTTCAATAGAGGAATCCATGTCTGAAATAACAGGGGAAGAGGAAATTGGAACAGGGGCCCTAGAAGGGCAAGGTTTTCGATACATTTTGATGCAGATCCATAAGAGTTGAACCAGCTCTTCCAAGCTGTATTTTTCAACTGGATTGGACAAGGGGTAGTCTGCCAGGAAGGCCTCCCTTCCAACCCCAACATGTCCCTGGTATCCCAGTTCCCCCTCATGTCTCATTACAATCTAAAGTCCCTAAAAATGATGGATGGCAAGAGATTGTTCATGCACTAGTCTCCCAACATCGTGGCTGGACCAATTTTTCTCTACCTGCTTCTCTTCCACCGGTTAACCAAATTGTCCAAATTTCCCCTGCACACTCACCGATACAGTCTTCCCATGTGAGAAAGAGACCCAAAACTGAAGCCCACCATGTACATGATAAAGGAAAAGTTGTTGCTTCTCCCTCCTCTCCCTCAAATGATTCCACCAAATCCGTTTCATCCCGCATGCACTTGAGAGATGACTGCTCTCATGTTATCAATGAGACCAAGCCTAAATATGCCGCACAACCTAAGGCTAATTCAGAGAAATCAAAGGGAGAGAACAACAACACAGGGAAAATTGCCTCCCAAAGTGGAAAATATGGTTTTTGAGTATATTTATTTATTGATTGTTGAGAACAATTGACTGCTGAAGTTTTTGGACAACACACTTTTTTTGGATATTTTGGATATTATATTTTTTGGACATGGTTTAAAATATCATTGATATTAATTTTCAAAT
>JASDQU010819863.1:17889-33204 GCA_032191745.1 Picea mariana
AACACAGGGAAAATTGCCTCCCAAAGTGGAAAATATGGTTTTTGAGTATATTTATTTATTGATTGTTGAGAACAATTGACTGCTGAAGTTTTTGGACAACACACTTTTTTTGGATATTTTGGATATTATATTTTTTGGACATGGTTTAAAATATCATTGATATTAATTTTCAAATTATGAGAATGATGATGGGAGCCACAAGGAGGGATGTGATGTGTTTGATTGGTTGACTAGTTGTGTTTATTTTTGTTAAGAAACTAAAGGGAGCCACAATGGGTCCCACCTACTAGTTATTATTTATTAAAGACCCTTATTATTATTATATTAATTTTCCCTAAACTAAACGTTAGTTGAGTTTTAGTTAACTTAACTAAAAGAGGTATTTTAACTACTTCAACTAATTTTGATTTCTTAAAGGCAAACAGATAAGGAGGAATAAGAGGAGAATAGAAGGAGAAAGCATACAAAGGTCTGCTCTTGAGTTTTATTGAGATAGTTCAATTTTCATTCATTCTTTAATTCATTGAAAGCCTAATTCTCTTTTATGACAACATGGTCCTATTGTAGACAACAAGATTCAAGATTGAATTACATCATTCAGACACTTGTTTTTCATAGGTGTTGATCTATCTTTGATAGTCCGTGTAGACTTGTTTGTTTATGAATTAAATTTCATGATTGATAAAGGATATTGTGCATAGTCGAGTGGGAAGCAATCTGTGGAAAGTTGATCCATCTTTTAAAGTTCAGTTTTTTACTTTTTGTCAGAAGTCATTTTGTATGGTTTTCATCAGGGACATCTACGTTTGACTTTGGTCCAAACTCCCTTAGGGATTTTTGTAAAGAGAACAATTGTTTTGATTTCTTGGAATGAAATAAGCGATTGCTATTCTATCTCATATGTGTTAAATCGTAACTTGGTATTTTTTTCTTTCGTCTCCACATTTACTTTTGCATCTTTTATATTCCGAAAATTATATAAAAATATTGAATTTTACAACAATCTTTTATTATAAAAAACCAGCCTAAGCCCTTGTAACTAATACTTGTGGATTAGGTAACAAATTTTGAGGCTATAAACATAGGGTGATATTCCCATCTATCTTTCCTTAGCCAAGCAAGATGTGAAAATGCTTGAGTAAGATTATTTAATATCTTTTCCTTAACATTTATTTTGCGACCATACTGGGGAGATCTTCCATATCTCTCTGGTTGATTTTTATGCTTGATTATCATTGAATATATCTACTTTTTGGATTTTGATTCTTTGACTGTACCTATTGCAAGGCAACCTAATATTGAGCCCGGTCTTCAAGATCAGACCAACATTGCTTTAAACTTGTTTAATACCATCTTAGATACTGCTAATACATGGGTTGAGCTCAATCACTCATGGGAAACAATTGAACAAGACATAAGTGCCCAAGAACATTAGGAAGCTAGGTGTAGACAACTTAGGAATCAACCATAACTTTTTTTTTCCTTTGGTTTTAATATTCTTTTCATGTCCTTAGACCTTCGTGTTTCTAGGAGAAGAAGATTTTTATCGTCAGAAATTGATCCTATTACTGAAATAGGAATAAGGAACATTGTGTTATCAACCCAACAAAGTACTCTAAGGAGAACCTTGTCTAATTCATCCAGTTCGTCTTTCTCTCCCTTACCTATCATTCACAAGATGACATATAGTGGTGGCTCTCGTGGCACTAGAGGTCCTTCTTCATATCAAACTTCAGCTTCATCAATGATTGGTAGCTTGTATAGTCACCAAGTCCCTATCCAATATACCACAAACCCCGCTAAAGTCATTAAAAAATATGGGCTTTTTCAGTTTGAAGAAGATGCTACAACCACCCCATGGCATGTTTCCTCCCCTCTTAACCTGGCACCTGCTACTCGTCCACTTCCTAAATTCAAAGAGCATCTCCTTAGGTTTCCAGGGAATAACACCGTCACTACGAATGAACACTTGGTGGCATTTTCTAATGCCTCTCACAACATAGGAGCCAATGAAAACAATATTTGTATGCGCTTATTTTTCAATTCCCTTGAAGGGAATGCTGCGGTTGATTTCTTCGATCTCCCTCCTAAGATTTTATCAACTTGGGAGGCGTTAGTCTATTGGTTCAAATATACTTATGGGCAATACAAAATCCTAGCCGAGCAGTTACGGGAGTACACTAACATCGCTTATAAGGATGGTGAGACTATCAAGTCTTTCAACTTACGTTTCACCAAGTTATACAATCAAATCCCTAAACTCATTTGACATCAAAACCAAGCCACTTTCATGCATTATTATAATGCATTACCTTCCCCCTATTGTCATAGGCTTGAGGAAAAATCCATTGATAACCTTGGTTCGACTCTGCATACTTGTTTAGAGTATGAAGAACATATTGAAAGAACATGTCTTACTAAGGGAGACTCAATTAAACAGATAGACATGTCCTCCCTCTTACAACTTGTACATGACATGAATAATCGAATGATATCGTATGATCGAAAAATAAATGTCTCCTCTCTTACCCCTGGAGCTTCATCTTCTATTGCACCCCCCTTTAGAAATCCAAATGAAAATAATTTTCAGCCTAAAGCTATCATGCCTCGTAGTTGGTGTAAATTTTGTTAGGAACACCATGAGGAAAGTACATGTGAGGTAAAGAAGAATGCCAAAGATAAAATCTTTGGCAAGAGACTTGAAACTACCATTGTTGTCCTAGACTTTGCAGAGCCAGAAGATGTCATGATCATAAGCACTAGGAATAAATCCTATGCTACCAAAAGAAAACATGATCCTCCCCGCACTTCTTCTAGACCAATCTCATATTCACCAGTTGTTATTGTTCAAGTTCCTAAGGCTCCTGAGAGTCAAGGAACTACCTCCCCTCTCCCCTCTTCCAAATACAACATTCTAAATTAGTTGACCAACATCATAGCTGATGCAACCCTTCTGGACATGGTTTCTGTCCCTTAACAACAAAAGCATATAAACAATTTCATGGAAGGAAAAGCTTCCGTTGTATCCAACCTCTCTGAAGAGGTAGATGAAGAGGATTTGTCTATAAATAAAGTAGGTGTACATAACTTTAGATACCCTGTAAACACCCCCCTGTTTTATATTTCTGTAAAGATTATGGATAAGATTGCCCATTGTTGCCTCATTGGCGGCGGTTCGGTCCCAAGTGTAATGTTGAAGATTATTATGGAAGAGCTAGGCTTGTATTGTACAAATGAAAATGCCAGAAGCATTCTCTCTTATAATAGTCTACAACAAATGACCATAAGTGAAATCAAGGACGTGACCTTGGTTTTGTGCGCACACCCCGAAATAAGGACAACCCTTAATATTCAGGTAATTTTTATGACAATAAGTAACTACTCGATCATGTTAGGAAGAGATTGGAAATCTTTGACGTGTGGATACCTTTCAATCATTGAGACACACTTATCGATTCCACAGAATGGTAAAAACATCATAGTCCTCAGAGAGGGAATAATTTCACCTTACATAAAAAGTGTCCCACAACCTAATGTGAATTATATCCAGGAGGAATTAAGAGTGTATTCCATATTTTCCAATGAGGACAACACTTCCTGAACAAATCGACTTAGATGACGGGATGTGGCATATGCACTTTGATGGTTCATTCTCCAATGAAGGAAACAAAGCTGGTATTATCTTGTAGTCTCATGTGGGAAAAATTCATAACTTTTCCTATAGGTTAGAGTTTTCTTGCACAAACAACATCACTGAATTCAAAAAATTACTGTTAGGCATTGAAAATGCCTATAACATGGGTTGTGGTCACCTTACATTTTTTGGGGATTCTGAGCTTGTTGTGAACCTTGTATGTAAGATATACTCTCCTAGAAACAAGTTAATGAAACGCTACAACCAAAATGTTTGGGCGCTTATCTCGAACCTACTATCTTTCAACATCACTCATGTTAAAAGGGAACTAAACTCAATGGCTAATCGGTTAGCTATTTTTGCAGCCTCTCCTAATCGAAAAATTTTGCCACAAATACGTGATTGTTCTTTTCAATCTTTTTATCGTCCACATATCCCTGAAAATATAGAATCATGGTAGGTCATCCCTAGTGATGAAAGCATCTGTGCTTTCATTCAAAATGAACCTTATAAGCCTAAGGAGATTATATCAATGGAAGATAAAAAGATTCCTAAAGGCTTGAATCCTCTAGAAAGTTCATTTTCATCAAGTGATGTAGGCAACAAAGACAAACATTAAAAAGAGGAGTCAAAAAGGAAAGTGGGTGAAACCATTTCCTTGAAAATTGAAACATTCGAGTCTCCAAATAATGTTAAAATAGGTGCCCAATGTTCTAATGAAGAAAAAATGAAGTTGGTCAGACAACTTGGTGAATTTCAAGATGTTTTTGCTTAGTCTTATGAGGATCTTCATAGTTTTCATCCTGCTCTTATACAGCATGCCATTCCTATCAAGGAGGGCATAAAACCAGTTAGGAAAAAACAAAGACCCATTAACCCTGCATTGGAAGCAACTATTCGAAAGGAGTTGGAAACACTCTTGAAGGCTGGGATCATCTTCCCAGTTAAGTGTTCAGAATGGTTTTCTAATTTGGTTCCCGTTCGGAAAACAATTGGTCAAATCATATTATGCGTAGATTTTCGCGCATTGAATCGGGCTAGTATAAAATATCACTTTCCTCTCCCCAATATGGAAATGATTTTGCACAGTTTGTAGGGTTATAAATGATGTCCTTACTTGACAAGTTTTTTGGTTACAATCAAATCAAGGTAAAAAGGGTAGATAAATATAAAACCACTTTTATTACTTGTTGGGGCACTTTTGCTAATGAACGTATGCCTTTTATCTTATCTAATGCAGGTGCCACTTTTCAAAGAGCTATGCAAATAGCTTTTGACGATTTGATCGGNATGATGTCCTTACTTGACAAGTTTTTTGGTTACAATCAAATCAAGGTAAAAAGGGTAGATAAATATAAAACCACTTTTATTACTTGTTGGGGCACTTTTGCTAATGAACATATGCCTTTTATCTTATCTAATGCAGGTGCCACTTTTCAAAGAGCTATGCAAATAGCTTTTGACGATTTGATCGGCAAGATTATTCAGATCTATCTTGATGACTTAACTATGTACTCTAAAAATCGATCATATCATTTTGGTCATCTTAAAAGAGTTCTCATGCATTGCAGGAAATTTGGCATTTCTCTAAATCCTTCTAAGTCTATTTTCGACATTACCAAGGGTAAGCTCCTTGGACACATTGTCTTTGATTCAGGAATAAGCATTTATCCTGAAAGGATTGCTGCTATCCTAAATCTGCCTGCTCCCACTTCCAAGAAGGAGGTTCAAGCTTTTATGGGGGTTATTAACTTTGTCCATAGGTTTGTTCCTGATTTTGCTATAATGGTCAAACCAATTCGTAATATACTTAAGCAAGATCGTTCCTTTTCTTGGACAGATGATGTCAAAAATGCTTTTGTATGGATCAAGAAAGCAATCAGTTCTGCACCGGTTCCGGCGAAGCCAGATTTTGAGAAAGAATTTATGATATATACTAATGCCACATAGGAAGTAGTTTTTTCTATCCTCATGCAAGGTGATGACCAAGGTAACAAAAAACCAATTTCTTACATGAGTCAAAGCTTGTCTGATGATGATTTTAAATATTCTTTTATTGAAAAACATGCATTCGCTCTTGTTAAAGTTGTTGAAAAATTTCACCACTTCATCTTAGGTAAGCATAGGTTGGTAAAAGTCCCTTTACCCGCTGTCAAGTTTTTTATCTCACAGACTTATCTTTCAGGGAAGCTTTCACATTGGCTTTCCAAGATCCAGGAGCATGATTTAACTATCATGACTTCTAACACCATGAAGGGACGTGACTTATCCCTTCACTTAGCTCAACATGCTGAAATTAGTGAAGAAATTTATGAACATGATAGTTCTCTATTAGCATTGTTCTACATTGATAATCAAATCCTTCCTGTGTCTGAACATCCTTGGTATAAAAAATTGGTTTACTATTTGGAAAATCAAATATGTCCAGATAACTTAGACACTCATCAAAGAAGAAGGATCCGTCTCGAATCTACTAGATACGTCATTATAGGATACTTCTTGTTTAGAAGATCTGTTGATGGTATGTTTCTTCGCTGTGTAAACAATGAGGAAGCACAAAAATCGTTGCAAGAAATTCATGGTTCTCCAAATTCTGTGATTCATGTAGGAGGTCACTTTTCTGCTAAAACCATTGCTTTTAATATTATTAGAAAATGGTACTATTGGCCTTCAATATTTCTTGATTCTTATGTTTTTTCGAGATCTTGTGACAAGTGCCAGAAATTTGTTGGGAAAGAACACCTTTTAGCCATGCCGTTACAACCTGTCCTCCCAGAATTTCCTTTTTCAAAGTGAGGATTGGACTTTGTTGGTCCTATTAATCATCCGTCTTCAGCAGGACAAGTCTTTATCTTGATAGCCACAAACTATTTTACAAAATGGGTTGAAGTTGTCCTGCTTAACCATTCGACAGATGATCAGGTGATTTCTTTCCTTGAAAATAATATTTTTTCCATATTTGGTCTTCCTTTGGAAATTATTACAGACAATGGTCCCACTTTTATTTGTTCTAAGCTGACCCAATTTTTAGCTAAGTTGGGGGTTAAAATTTTTACCTCGTCATCTTATTACCCCCAAGGAAATGGGCAGACCGAGTCTACTAACAAGAATATGGTAAGAATTATCAAAAGGCTTATCAAAGATAAGCCTCATCAATGGCACACTCTCCTCACTTACGCTCTTTGGGAAGATCGAACTACCACCAAGGTGAGCACTGGTTGCACTCCTTTCCAGCTTGTTTATGGTCAAGAATCCATTCTGCCTATTGAGATGGAACTTTCCACCTTAAGGTTAATGCTATAGGTCGAAGAATTAAATTCTTCTGATGTTTCACAAAGGATGAATGCACTCCTGGATTTAGAGGAGCAAAGGACATTTGCCTTGGGTAATATAAAGAGAAGACAACAGACTAGTAAAAAATATTTCAACAGGAGTGTCAAAACTGTCAAATTTAAAGTCAACGAGAAGGTACTACTGTGGGATTCAACTCATGCTAATAGGGGAAGAAATTCAAAGTTTTAAAAATTATGGCTGGGTCCTTTCAAGATTGCTTTTGTCCTGGGCACAAATTCCTACATTCTAAAGGATTTACAAGAGCGATTGTTTTCCTACAACACTAACGATTCTCACTTAAAACATTACGTGGAACCAACTTGAAGAGTTTAACATTGTCTGGATTGTTCTGTGTTTTAGTAGCTTTCAATTCTGCCTTCATTTTGGTAGTTTTCATTTCTGCTATTTTCATTTCTGTCATTTCAATTATGCTTTCATTTTAGTAGTTTTCATTTCTGCTACTTTCATTTTAGTAGTTTTCATTTCTGTCATTTCAATTCTGCTCATTCCAAATTTGTTGTTTTATTTATGTTATGGCATTTCTTTCTTTTTGTTCTTTTGAATTCAATTTTAGTCAAAAATAAAATGTTGGATCAATTTTTTCACAACGATACTTCTGCAAAGTTTTGTTAATCAATAACAATCAAGATTACATGACTATTATGATGTTCCCCCTGAAGGCATCATTGAATTTGTTATCTCCTTTCACTGTTTTTTTATGAGATAGTTGGTTACATCTTGCTTCTTCTTTCTGTTTCTTCATCCATTTCGAGATTCAAAAGAGAAAGTTCATAAAAATTTTCTCCTTGAAGTCAAGAGAAAATGATTATGCTTACAAGGATAAACCCTCTCATACTTAACACTTTCCATGAGTTATTCCCAAATTCCCAATAATTTTTCCATTAAATCCGCTCACTTCCCCCTGTTGCATAATCATTTTGATTTATATCTTCTTGATCTGATGTTACTTGGTCTACGAAACCAGAAACTCTGAGTTCTTAATCTGCTGGAAACAGATTTCTCTGTGGAGTCTCCAATTTGTTGACGATTAAAATCACAACGATGAATTCTGCTTGCAAAGTATTGCTAAATCCCTATTATTTAACTATTCTAATAATATAATACTAGTAGGTGGGACCCCCTTGTAGACTATAGGCACACATTTTTATGTTGTTGTTTTGATGATGTGTACACAATCCTACATGGTTGACAATGCAATCTTGGTTTCATTTTTTACATAGTAACAGGTGGATGATGCATTCATGGAATGCTTCTGCGATTCAAACATTTTTTGTTGTTGTTATGATGGGCATGTATTTACAGTTTCTATGATTTAATCATATCACTAATCATTGTGATCGACTACCTAGCCATATATATACAGGAGATATGTTAGTGATAACATAATCAAAACAAAGAAATAAAACCTATGAAAAAATTCTTAAAAGAAAAGAAATGTTTGAGCTATGTTAGGGGATATATGCAAATGGAAAAGTAAAGAGATGTTAATGTTAATCCTAACTATTATATGGTTGGTTAGTGGCTATGGGATTTTCATTTGATTTTTTTTGGGCGCATATAGCATTGCAATATGTGTTATGGCATAAAATGATGGCAAGGGTTAACGTGTAAATGTTAGTGGGTGGTGCATTGGTCAAGGGATATTGTCACAGATTTCAAATGTTTGGGCATTGAATACATGGTTTAATGGATTGGTGAATGTTTGGCTGACTTGTACTTCAAATTGAATAGGCCAGGAGATGGAAGAGACATGCAGTAAATGCACGTCACTCCATACTCCCCCAATTGATTGTCACCCTAGCATTTTTGGTTTGTTAGTTGTGAAGCTCCGCATTTCAGGCTCTTGGAAAGAAGAAGGCTCGACCAACTCACCCTTTTAAGATTTTTGTTATAGGTATGGTTMTTTTTCTCTCCATCCATGAATTATTCTCTGTGTATGAAAAAATAATGGCTCAGTAATGCTTGGATTTGTGTGTTCCTGAGAATTTCGACTATGTAAACACRTGTTATTTCTCTCTGAGATGACTGTAAAATTGTTCGGATTACAAGCAAAAGAATAGGGTTTTGTTTAAGTGGCRCATTGATTGGTTGCTCGRTCGGTTTAATATCGTGATGGGTCTCTATGRATAATAAGTATAGTGGTACATATCAMTCTGTATTAATGGTGGAGGGTTTGGTTCTATGTATTATCGTCAGTTGTTCCCTCACAGTTATGATTGTAACCTTATCCAGTCGCATTCGGATTGCCATTTCGGTTGCTGTGTTATTTATTCAAACCCAGAGTCATGGTCGTGGGCTCATTCTCATTGTCCTTTCACCAAAGTGTCCCAAGATCCAGTATTCAAGTGGCCATAACATTATTATGTATTGTATGGTTGTGGGGTGATTTAAGTTATACCTCGGCGTTATGCATCATCACTGGTATTGTTGTCAAATGGTTCGACTCTTATGGAAGTGGACAAAGAGGTTATATATCCATGTGTTCTTTTAATAGCTATCACTGTTCAAATAATTTCGCCTCTCCTCCACAAGTGATAAACACACTATGTGCACTGGTTTTTACCCTGCTCGTCTTTGCTTTCCTTTATGTCTAACTATGGGTTCCATGGCTTAGACTGGGAGTAACAAAAAGAATCCGTGGCTTACGAATGTGTTTGTTTCAAAGGGTATTTTTTGCCTATGGTTGATAAGTCTCTGAAGACCTCCAATTCTCAGTGCTATTGTTAAAAACCGAGCATACTCTTGATTGTATCCCTGCATTTGTTTTCTACAGAGCCCACTTTTAATMTCCAACTGTCTTTGCTTCCTTCAGGCATCTTCTTGGTTGTCAAATATGAGTTTATCAGTGGAATGGTTGTGGAGGTTTTTCGTCGAGTCTTTATCTCATCTTTTATGATAAAATTGATTGAAMAGTTACAAATGGGGACAAGAAATTATATACAGTTGAGGGCTGTCTTATTTTTGTTATGATTCCACTCACTCTGTTCTTACAATATGGTCTTAATTGCAAATTGGAAACACCTGTGGGTTTTCTAGGCCCGATCAGGGTTATAGCTAATTGTGGAAATGGTGACTGTGTGTAATTGGTTATGTTCACCTTGCATATATTATTGAATCATCATACAAATTATCAATGGTTATATCGACAATGATAAGGCTCAGGTTTTATGTTGACTGTGGTTTCATTGCAAAATCTTATTTGGTTGATATGATGAAGACTGTGTGTAATCAGACATATATTGGAAGTCTGTTCGTATTTGAAAAGGGACCTATGTGTATTTTAATTGGGCTGATGATAAATTGGTAGACAGTGGATGTTATTATTATAGTGATGCATTATGGGATAGAGGTTGAGCAATATTGTTGTGCGTTTTCTTTAAATTCTTAACAGGAAAGAAAAGAAAAGAAATAAAAGACGAGTACTTTCTTAAACAATTCTGTTGAATGGAAAGTTTGTTTTGGTTATGAGTTATTGTTACACAAACTCTCATGTATTGAGGAATTCTGGGAAATTTAAATGTTACAACAAACAATTTGATACACAGTAAATGGTGGTGTGGTGTTGGTGTTTTTTTTTTGAATTGATTTTAGTACAGAGTTATGATTATTGATTACTTAATTTGTTTTATGAACAATATCCATTAACTTCCCTGCAATTCTCTCACTTTTTCACACATTACGAATCCCCTCACATTCCTAGATTCACTCTTCACGCCCCCGGTCTTAAAATTAAATTATAATCAAAGGGAAACCCTATATTATAGCAATTAAAGGATGCGAGAAAGATGGGTTACAATTGATATGTTTTGTTATTACAACACAGTTGATTGTTTGATGATTTGTTGAGTAGTAATCATGAACTACTCCCTTTCATTTTACCACTTTTTCGCTCAATACACCCCCATCAGATATCCCAGAACCCTTATTCACCCCTTTCTCATTAACAAGTATTAAACAATTTCTATGGATTGGATTGCATGGGTCTGATGTGTTGCTGAGACAAACTTGTTTCTTATTTAAAAGAGATGTCATGTATGGTTTGTTTAAGAAACTGGTTGCTAATAAATGTTGCATATAGGAATGAGCTTCTTCAATAGAGGAAGCCATGTCCAAAATAACAGGGGAAGAGGAAATTGGAACAAGGGCCCTAGAAGGCCAAGGTTTTCGACACATTTTGATGTGGATCCACAAGAGTTGAACCAGCTCTTCCAAGCTGGATTTTTCAATTGGATTGGACAAGGGGTAATCCAACCTAGGCCAAAAAGGCCTCCCTTCCAAACCCAACATGTTTCTAGTATCCCAGTTCCCCCGCATGTCTCATTACAACTTGAAGTCCCTGAAAATGACGGATGACAAGAGATTGTTCATCCAAAAGTCTCCCAACGTAGTGGCTGGCCCAATTTGTCTCTACCTGCTCCTCCTCCACCGATTAACCCAATTGTCCAAATTGCCCCTTCATACTCACCGATACAATATTCCCACAAAAGCAAGAGACTCAAAACTGAAGCCCACCACACACATGATAAAGGAAAAGCTACTGTTGCCCCCTCCTCTCCCTCAAGTGTTTCCGACAAATCTGTTTCATCCTGCATGCACTTGAGAGATGACTGGTCTCATGTTATCAGTGAGATCAAGGCTAAAGGATCCACACAACCTAAGGCTAATTCAGAGAAATCAAAGGGATACAACAACAACAAAGGGAAAATTTCCTCTTAAAGTGGCAAATATGGTTTTTGAGTATATTTATTTATTGATTGTTGAGAACAGTTGACTGCTGAAGTTTTTGGACATCACACTTTTTTTGGATATTATATTTTTTGGACATGGTTTAAAATATCATTGATATTAATTTTCAAATTATGAGAATGATGATGGGAGCCACAAGGAGGGATGTGTTTGATTGGTTGACTAGTTGTGTTTATTTTTGTTAAGAAACTAAAGGGAGTCACAAGGGGTCCCACCTACTAGTTATTATTTATTAAAGACCCTTATTATTATTATATTAATTCTTCCCCTAAACTAAAATTTAGTTGAGTTTTAGTTAACTTAACTAAAAGAGGTAGTTTAACTACTTCAACTAATTTTGATCGCTTAAAGGAAAAAAGAGGAGGAGGAACAAGAGGAGAATAGAAGGAGAAAACATACTAAGGTCTACTCTTGAGTTTTATTGAGATAGTTTAGTTTTCATTCATTCTTTAATTCATTGAAAGCCTAATTCTCTTTTATGACAACAAGGTCGTATTATAGACAACAAGATTCAAGGTTGAATTACATCATTTAGACACTTGTTTTTCAGAGGTGTTGATCTATGTTCGATAGTCTATGTAGACTTGTTCTTTTATGAATTAAATTTCATGACTGATAAATATATTGTGCATAGTCGAGTGAGAAACACTCTGTGGCAAGTTGATCTAGATTTTAAAGTTAATTTTTTTACTTTCTTTCCGAAGTCCTTTTGTATAGTTTTCGTCGGGGACATCTAAGTTTGACTTTGGTCCAAACTCCCTCAAGGGTTTTTGTAAAGAGAACAATTATTTTAATTTCTTGGAATGAAATAAGTGATTGCTATTCTGTCTCATCTGTGTTAAATCATGACTTGGTATTTTTTTCTTTCATCTCCACATTTACTTTTGCATCTGTTATATTCAGAAAATTATATAAAAACATTGAATTTTACAACAGTCTTTTATTATAAAAAATTCCGCTTAAGCCCTTGTAACTAATACTTGTGAATTAGGAAACAATTTTTGAGGTTATAAACATAGGGTGATATTCTCGTCTATCTTTCCTTAGCCAAGAAAGATTTGAAAATTCTTGAGTAAGATTATTTAATATCTTTTCCTCAACACACGTTTCTATTTTATTTCTCTTCCTTTAATTATCGTAAGGTTGTGTGTGGTTTGGGGTAAAATTGAACCATTTATGTTTTTTAGGGTGTCAAGGCTCTGCCTAGTCGCTAGACCTATATTAGGGGGATTTCCCCCATAGCATCTAGGTTTTTTTTGAGTGCTTTTAGTTGATCTTATAGGCTAGAGTATTTTTCTTTTTATAGGATGGAACTGTTTGAATTAGGTCTTCTTCAATTTTCATATAGACTTGAAAACCACTTATGCACCACATGAGCACATAGTGTGTGTGTTTGATTAGTAGTTTCTTAATTCATCTCTTCTTTTCTTTAGCCTCTTGATTAATTTTTTTTTTAGAGAGATACTTTCCTTAGGACACCCTAGCTCTGATAGGAGACAACCTCACAGGTTGTAAGGCCTTCGACCCAAGTTCCCCATCAAACAAACTAATCTTTTTGCTTGAAAAAATAGGGTCCCTCACCATAACCCACCCTTAGGTTCTAGCTCATATGATTCAAAAGCCCCCTCCCCATTAAGGGGTATTGGTAAATCCATTTTTGGGCCCACATCCCCCCTATTAGGTCCTTCACCCCCTTCTAACCCAAGTTGTTAGGATATTTAGACACTTGGGATTTAGTTAAGATCTACTTGGTCTAATGGCTCGTTAGGTAAAAGTGTGATTCTTTAGTATGCACTTGTAGTTAGGAATTCCGACGGTCCTGATATGTTCTTGACATAGAGTGATCCGACGATTCATGTTCTCCTGGATCTTAACGACTACATTGATTTGTGGATTAACACCTAATTGGTCTATGATCTTTATTTAAAGAGCATGGAGGGTCATTTTCCGATGATCTATTGTGAGAAACTCTCTTGTAAAATCTCTTTGTAATCTTTTTCTTTTGCATTAATAAATTGCTCCAAGTGGTTGCGTTGGCTGGGGCYGTGGATGATTCCGCRTAGGGGTTTTACCACGTCAAAACATCGATGTATTGATATTTGATCTGGTTGTGTGAGTGGTTACTGAAGGTTTTCATTCTCTRWTGGAATACCTGTGTTTTTGAACATGGTATCAGAGCCCGTTTGAAGATCCGCTCCCGTTGTTGATCGAGATCATGAAGCCGAGTTGCCTCATCTCTAGTTTATGCAATTTATGAAAATTTATAGGATAAGAGGACTGTTCCATTGCGTCCATARCACTTTTTTCAGTCAAGAATGATTTTCATTTCACTCGAAAAGGTTTATGTTTTCCYAAGATACGACCATTTAAGTCAGATMTGGAGGTATAAATCTTGAACATGCCCTTTTTAAATTTTTGCAGAGCATTATTTTGGTTTTCTATTTTTTGTTTATGGGTTCCTATTCTTTTGGATATGCGTATGCTCTTTTCCTATGTCCCTGTGTGATCTCARAGAATCAAAAACAGATCGAAAAATGTGCATTTTCTAGGTAAGCTAACCAAGATTCAACCCTTGTTGTTATYGAGAAGCGTAAATTTTCCCTTGTGTGAAAAGATTTTTTTATGAGCACGCTCTCCAAGGACGTATTCCACAACAACAACAACAACTTATTTTTATAAAAGTGGGTCACTTAATAAAGAAACTTATTTGTAAAAGTGAGGTTATTTGGAGGGGTATCACCACGTGGACCAACTTCTACTTGCCACGTGGCTCTTTGATAAACGTTTATTCTTTTTTTAAAAAGAGCATAACTTTCACATTTGAAGTCCGTTTTCGGGGCCATTTTTTAAAAAATGCCTAATTTTTCAATATCTTTTCATCCATATCATTAGTTTTAGTTTTTAAATCCATATTATCTACATATTTAATATGACTTCTTCTAGTGATCTTTTGCTTAGAAGCACCAACTACTTCCAATGGAAATCCCATATGGAGGATTTATTAAGAAGTAAAGGTTTGTACTAGATTACCTCGAGAAAGGAAAAAGAACCCACTGATGATGAAAGTAAATTCAAATTGGCTAATAGGAATGACAAATCACGTGGACTGATGGAAATTTACATCTCCCCTAATTTAAGGTTCCACCTTCAAGAAATTGATGACCTCGATGAAGCTTGGGAAAAGATTGAATTCGTGTTTGGTAAACATGATATTATTCGATTACATCAGTTAGAAAAATAGATATCGACTTTAAGTCCAAAAGATTTTTCTTTCATTGAAGTCTATCTATTTAAGTTTAAAACACTTACAATTTTATGTGAAGAGTGTAACATAAAGTGGGAGGAAGAGAATTGCATATATATTATTCTTTCTAAGCTAGGTAGTGCATATTCTATGTTTGTATCTACCTTTTATGCCACGAGATAGGCTCTAGAGAAACCTTATCAAAAACCCACTCTTGAGTCCTTTTGTGATGATTTGATTAGAGAGTAAGATAAGTTTGTACAACTTGGAGTGATCATCACTGCATGTACCCCCAACATAGCCTTAGTATCCTAGTAGAAAGATAAACCCAAGAATC
>JASDQU010819864.1:17791-35168 GCA_032191745.1 Picea mariana
CTATGATTCCTTCATTGGGAGGAATATGATTATTTAGAGGAAAGTTGATAAACCTACGTGGAAATCTTACCCAGTTATCTATGAGTGCTCATGGAACTTTGACAGAAGAAGAGTTTGAGGTTGTTAAATTTATTGAGAACAACACCCCATTTTCTATATTACTAGGAAAACCTTGAATTGAAAGGGATCAGGCCAGAAGAAAAGAAAAGGAAGTCTTAGAGTAGAAGAAGCAAGAATTAAAAGATTTCATGACTAGGAGGATCGTACAATTGATTGAAGAAAAAGAGAATAGATCAAAGCTATTTAGAACCAGAAACTTGGATGTCAAAGTTGAAAGAACACAAGAAGACTCACAGAAGACTGAAGAGCCTACCCCAGATAGAGAAGAAATATTGCCCTTGAATCCTAGGAAAGAATATCCACAGTGCAAAGTTACTATGCCAAGAGGAGATACGAATCAGAATGGAAAGAGGAATATCGAGACGAAGCTCACTGGAAAGAAGGCTATAAATCTACGTAAGAAGAGATTAAAGATTGAAAATTTATAGAAGGTTCTAGAGGGAACTTCGTAGAAGGAAAATTTGAAAAACTGGAACTTCATCGAGATAGCAGAACAACGCCACATGGCACTTCGCCATGGTGAAGAAATATAGTCATTGGAAAAAGTATAACCATTAGATTGACACCCCGAATGGGTAGAATGACATTTATGGTCAAAATGCCCGCCATTAGACCGTTGGGACCGTGCTGTAATGGACATAACTGAATTAATGAAGGCTTCTCGCCTGTTGGAGAGATCCGTTGCCTAGTTATCTACTTATTCCATCGAGCCTTGCACCGAGAACACTTTTTCCAACCATGATTATCCGAGCCCACAGATCAGTTGATTTCGCACAGTGATCATCAAGCTATCACCATCCATCCCGTTGCATTGAGTAGTTACTCTTCAAACCCGATATATTCAACCATGAGCGTGTATGTCCGAACAACTTAGCGCAGTCGAAGAGTCTGTGAAGGAGATACTCATCGACCTCATGACTGAAAGAGTAATGTCTGAAAGGGTAATGTATGTGGGTGTACAAGCGTCATCGACGAGAGGAGTGCAAGCCTCTCCGTTGACCGCTCGCGGATCTGGGCTATCCCGAGTCATCACAGAAAATAGAACCAAGCACAGAGATGACCTAGAAAATGAGAAGCTAATCCCGACCATCTTACTCGACTACATATAACTTCTGGCCGGCGTGGTGAATCGTGGTAGTGTGCCGAGAGATTTTCATTACACCATGGTTACTGTGTACCTCTCGAAGGGGATGCACACAGTTAGAGTGCAATAGGAGAAGATCACAACGTTGAAGTTGAACGACTTCAACCTAGGAGACCGCAAGAACCATAGTATGCTCACCCCATATAAATACTTGACTAGGATGAAGGGGAAGAACTTGAAAATAATCCCCCAGTAGTGGACGATGAACCTCGCGCAGTCCACCCTGTTGAATGTAATGAAAATCCCACACTTTGGAAGGCACCAGAAGGTTAATGTCTATTTTAAGATTCTACTCTCATGTTACCATGGCGGCTACTTATGGCTAGACTGATGTATCATAGTCGATTTGACCTTGATCCATAGGATCACTAGATTGAGCATGCAAGGACCCGACCCATAGGAATTCTATCCAGGGAAAGCCACAGATCACGCATTAGCACAGAAGATCAAGGATACCTACGGTGATGTTGAGAAGGGGGTGCGAGACTACAAGGTAGCTTCCATTCAGAATGGCGCAGTGCGCCTAGCATGCCAATTAATTGCAGGAAAGATAGTAAGGAAGAACAGACCCACACAGGTCACAGGGTTTGTCGTTGACCTCACAAGGAAATGCGTGGAAGGCCTACAGATGAACTGGGAAAAGTACCCAGTTAATCAACTGGAATTAGACTACCACGAAACACAGGATTAGGGCTACAAGTTCCACTTTAGCTGGATCCTGATCCTCATCGTGTTTATTGCTTGGGAGATGCCAGAAGGTGCGACCTTCCTGGACATTGAGACATTCGAACCACTTGCTGCGAAGTTCACCACTCTCTGGTACTCGAGCGATATGGGAAAAGAGTGGCAGTTGAATGTATTATTTCACACATATTATCTCCAACTGAAGAGGGCTATCGAAGCTGAACCTCGCATGACGCCAAATACCCTACAGAGGTTCTGACCGCTAATGAAGTTCCACGCAGATCGACACTTCATCTATATCACTTCATGAGTAGATGCGCATAAGGAGGAGCTTCATTTGTACTACAAGCTCACAGAGGAGGACATCGAGGAGAACTAAGGACTGGCTAGCAAACCTCCTTATCCCCGCTAATCCTATAGAGATGTCTGACCCCAAACTTGACAGCTCAGAGGCCACTCACAAAGAACATGACACACCCGAAACCATTAGAAGGAAGAAGACCACAAAATTCCAATACTTAAGTAGTGCATCAGAAAAGACTGCTTCAGTATCACTTGGCTGAGGGGGTGATGACGAAGTAGAAGAGATAAATGAAAAAGAAGATGATCAGAAGCAAGGCGAACTAACACCGCCTAGAGATGAGGCTGATCCCTTGAAGAAGAGGAAGGTTTCTCCCCTGAAACCCTCTTCCCAGAAGAAATCTAGAGCCACCTTGACCAAGATGCAAACTGTGCTCATAGTCGATGACTTTGACTTCATCATCACAGTTGTAAACGACGCCTTGCAGGAAATATTGCAGAAACATGAAGCCAAGCAGGAGGATATGTATGACAAAATCGAGGTTGAACTTCCAGGGGTACAACAAGCCCTTCAGTCCAATCGCGCAGTGTCCACTGCGCCCTTGCCGTCGGAAGAACCAGAGTTGGGAGATGAGCCAAACCAACTCCGCCAACTAGCTGATGTGACTGAAGCTCACCTTCGTCATGCACAGGAAGAAACAGAACAAGCCACCGGGCCTTGAAGCAAGTTCAAGAAGTAGTCATAGAACAATGCCAAGTTGCGGAGCAGGAGAAGGTTGCTCTCCAGACAAATTTTGAAGAGGAGAAAGCACAAATTCAACAAGAAAAAGAACAGTTGCTCGCAAAGAAACTCGAAGTGAAAGAGGTAGTCAATAGAGCACTTCGTTCCATGACAGGCTTTGAGCCAAAGGTAGAAGACTGAGTCAATCATCAAGTAGAGAATCTCGCAGAAGACATCCAACAACTACAACAAAGAATAGTAGACTTAGAGCTCCGCACAGTGCTCGACACCCCGTAGGATGTGAGGGATCAAATAGATGCAACTTCTCGAAGCATAGTTGAGAGAATAAAGGCCCTTGTCATGGAATGTAAACAACTAAGTGATTGCAATGCCCATACTTATGAGTGACTCACTAAGAATCCAGAACTAAAGGCACTGGAGTCACAACTTCAGGAGGCGAAGAAGCAAGAAGAAACAATACAGGCATAGTTGAATCCCTATTGACGGGCGAAATGGCACGCTCATCAACTGGAGAAGTGAATCTGGTCCGGGGTTGTCTATTTAACCCAAGCCGTTTGGAATGATTCACCTCGACGGGTTTAGCGGCTCTGTTGGCTGATCTAAGTCCTAGGAAAGTGAAAGAAAAGCTAAACTAAAGAAACTAATCTAAGTGAAGAAACTAACTACAACAAACTATATACAATACTAAAATATATATATACAGTTCATTAACTAATATTACAAAAAAAATAATTCTACTTATTTAAATGTTCAGCTATCATCAAAATTAAATCTTGATCATATATACAACATCTATAGATTACAGATTTTAAATTGAAAAACCTGCAAAACTCATTTGTGAACTGTCCAATGACAGCAGAACTGTTATTTTTTATTTTTATGATTTTTATGAGAAAGAAATAAAATCTATCTAAGCTAATCAATAAGAATAGTAATCTATGCTGAGAAATGGAATAATAACTAACTAACTAAGTAATAAGAACTACAATCTGTATTATATATCTATCTAAATTAAAGTGAATCCTAATATTGATTAAACTACTGAAATAAAATAACAAGCTGACCTGAAATTAGCGCTTCCTATTTGTCCTGTACACTACATTCAATTTAGCTATTCGATGGGGGAAACCCGCACTCGATTTTCCACAAGCTTCTCGTAAACAAGAAGCAGCAGTGCTCTTTGGATACAAATGACAGAACAAACAAGGCATAAAATGACAACAATCTTAAACTTTACAAATCATCACATTTAGATGAATCCCTATGCGAAGATTTGTATATGACTGTTCATTTAACCAAGAAGATAAACCTTCTATTCATTAAAATGAAATAGAGCTATTGCTGTGAATAAAACGAGATACATCAACTATGGATAGAAATTAAAACATAACGCAACATCCTGCAACAAGCCTTGATATCTAAAGTAGTCAATGACTTGATCACAAATTAAAACGCACAAAACTTGAACAAAAGCATGATAGATTGAAAGCTAAAGCTGTAACAAAAGATCAACTTCCATTCGAGTTTGTATCCTCATAAATCCATAGTTTTTGTTCTCCCAGCAGTGATGGGTTCATTACAAAAATTAATGAGTATATAAAGGTCATAGGGTAAAACATCCCTGTGGGAATTATCAAAAACAGTTTAGAAAAAATATGGGAACAATCTCCCAAGTCTTCTATTGCTACCTATGACTAACAACTTAAAACAAAACTATATCAAAAAAAATGTTCTAAACTTCCACAGCATGTCCAATTTTCCATTGAAATTCGTAGGTACCTGTAGGTGGACAAGAATAAACAAGTTTAGATAATGTTTTATTTGTAAAATTAACAAAAATCTAAATCTTAAGACTAGCTACAAAATCTCACAATTCTGTAGCTGGTCTTATTTGCAAACAGAACCGTTTTAAATCAATCCAAATGATAACAGAAATATATTCTACCTATTAAACCAATATTTAATTACTAATTGAAAACAAAGTGAATCATTCACGCCACAACAACCCAAAACTATTATGCAGATTGAGGACAAATGAAATCGTGGTCAATTAACCGAATAGTAACAGGGATATATGTGATCTGTCAACCAATCTTTTTATTACCAATTTGAAACAGACAGAATCGTTTTGACAATTAAAAACCAACGAAATCATTTTTATGAATCAATTTCAATCGACATAGACTATAATCAATCAAACAAATCTTTTACTTAACACAAATGCCATAGTTTATGTCAATTCAGAACTTAACAAAATCGTTGTTGAATCAAAACAAAACTAACAAAACTATATCAAACCAAACTTTGATATGAATCTAACGCATATACAGACGACTATGCTAATTCAGGGCATGCAACATCGTTTCTGAATCAAACTAAACAGAAATTGAATCGAGCTAACTCAGGGCCGACACAATCATTATACTAATTCAAGAGCAAATCAAATTGTGTTAAATTGGTTCAATCAAAAGATAGCTATACTATTTTAGCAAACAAATCTTCAATGCAAACATAATTCAAAACGAAATCAAAATAGCAGAATTGTTTTTTTTTAAATCTATTTAAACAAACAGAACTAAATGGGAGCGAACATAATCAGCTAACCAAATCATTCAAAATCAATGTTGTAATAACCATACCTGGGGCGTAGAAAAATGATTCGGTCAGGATAGCTTTGAGTTGATGATGGCACCCACGCACCCGCGGGTACATCCACTCCTATAGGACCCTCTCCTTCTTCTCGGCCCGAAGAGCTTCAAGGCTCTTCTGATTCCCTGTCGGGAATCTTCTTCACGCACAAACTTCCTTCCTTGCGCGATCCCCTTTTCTTGTCTTATTCGGAGGATCAAAACTCACGTCTTCGCGAGTTCTTGCTCGAACTCTGGGTAATTGAGTCACCGAGACCCGAGACTTCTTCACGCGACTTTTCGTTCCTGCTGTGGAGGCTTTGCTATATCACAGCTTTGCACCTCGTGACACCAATTAATTGGCTCTCTAACATTCGATACACGAGGTGCTGAGATTCACGATCTCGCCTTTCTGCGACCTCGCCTCTCGCAACTCACGGGGTCAATCACTTGACTCTCCAACACCTGAGGTCCGAGATGCCGAGGCTCTGACGGCTCGCTACCTCGCTTCCTCGCAACCTCGCTACTCGCGGAGTCAGTTGTCCTTTGCTTCAACTCTCGAGTTCCGATGTTCGAGATATTCGACGTCGCCTCCTCGCTACCTCGCGACTCGCGATACTCAACACCTAAGCTTCCAGTCTTTGATACACGATGTGTCGAGTTGCCAAGACTCGTCTCCTCGTGATCTCGCGATTTCCACCACCAAATCTTCCACTCCTTTCCTGCAATGGTCCGATAATTGACCTCGCGATGGATCCAATGGCCCAAATGGACTTGGATCAACGGCTCGATCTGTCCTAAACTTTGAACCACTTTCACACTACCCTGTAACTTCCTCACGCCTTCCACAAGATCCAACGGCCCACAGAGATTCGCGAGATCTCCTCGGAGGATCTCGTCTGTCCGTTTCTTTCTTACGCAAATCTGTGAAATGAACAAGTGTTCATTCACAGAATCTACTGTCCTGCACGTAAACTTGCGATACCCGCCTACGACCTTCAAGACCCGACCTTCCTACTCCATCCTCCCGCGAACTCAAAGGTCTGTTCCTTATGAGTTTCCCCATAACTTTCAAGTCATTCAGGGAAGCCTTCGCATGCACTCCTTACGCACGATTCTTCAACTCCGTCTAAGTGTTGAAGCTTTCGATCCTGCGCACTCCTGTAGCAGAAAACTTCGACACTTCGCTCAAGTTCGCGACCTTGAGACTTTCAAGCCTGGCCTGCACACTCCTTGCACGGCTCTGGTGAAAATATGCACTTCAGAAAACTTAGAACAAAAGTTCTCTCTACTTGAACCCTTCTGTCAACGCACTCCTTGCGGACGATTCAACTGCACTCCTTACAGGAATTCTCTGGCTCAAGATAGAGAAACGATCGAAACTAACTCCCTGTTCTCCCAGACTTCATTTCAACCATGAAATCATATACACAGCATATAAAGACAAACGTATGACAGTAAACAAAACATTCAAGAGCATAACATCATCTCACAGAGAAACAACACAAAACCATGGACTTGAATCAAACTTTCTTCTATTAATTCAAACGTCTATACATGGGTGTTCTTCACACAGCTCTCTGCATTCTCTTCTTCCTGAATGAATGATAATGTTGCTTCTATCTTACAATGTACAAAGGAGGGTGTCTATATCCTGTTTCCGTCTCGAACTCTAAAACTCTCTAATTTGGAATTAATTTCCTATCTAACTTCATTAAGTCTATTGAATGCCGACTATCTACTTCAGACAAGAGCGTATGGCTCAAAGTCTGAAACAATATACAAAAGGAGCTCCTTCATAAATGATTCATTGAAGATTTGCGCAACAATTTCCAAGGCATTTCAAAATTTATGCTGACTTGTCCAACAGTTTTTCCTGCTTTTGCGCTGGCTCGCTTGATGAGTCGGTGATGCTCCTGCATCATACTCCTCGGCTTGAAAATTTTCATGGGCTCCTGTCCATGAGCTCCTACACGGTCTGTCCATGCTTCTGAATTTTGGCTTCTGTCTCCCAGCTGGCATCTTCCACTGGATGATTCTTCCACTTAACCAGATATTCGAAATATTGCTTTCTTCTAGTCTTCTTTCCCTCTCTCCTGTCCATTATGCATTCCATCTGCGGCTTCTCTGCTACCGGCATCTGCTTCACCCACTAGATCACTGGCTGCCCAGTTCCAGTTTCTATTTCTTCTGCCCTGTATGGGTATAAATCTGCAATGTTAAATATCGGAGATATCCCAATGCCATCCGACAACTCGATCTCATAAGCGTTTTCTCCGAATTTCTTCAAGACCTTGCATGGCCCAATTTTCTTCATTTTTAATTTGTTGTATGTTCCTCTCGGGAACCTTTCCTTCCTCAAATGTGCCAGAACTAGATCACTGACTTCGAATTGAAGCTGTCTCCGATGCTGATCCGCTCTGCGCTTGTACTCCTGGTTCGATTCTGTCAGTCGTTGCTTCACCCTGCTGTGAAGTTCTCTCATCGCTTTAGCGAATTCTCCTGCACTAGCACTGTTAGTCGCAGTCTGTTCTGAATCCTGCAATTCGGAAAATCCTCTTGGCTACATCCCATATACAACCTGAAATGGACTTCTGCCTGTACTCCAATTCACCGAATCGTTGTATGCAAACTCTGCCTGTGGCAATATGTTGTCCCAGCTGCCATGGTGCTCCGTCACCAAACGTTTTAGCAAATATCCCAGACTCTTGTTGACCACCTCTATTTGTCCATCTGTCTGAGGGTGATAAGCAGAACTGAATGCCAAGTTAGTTCCTAGCTTCCTCCTTAAGGTCCTCCAAAAATTCCCTATGAATTTTGTGTCCCTGTCTGAAACTATGCTTTTCGGCAATCCATGAAGTCGAATGACCTCCTTGAAAAACAAATTTGCGATGTGTGTCACATCACTGGAATTTCGGCATGGAATAAAATGTGCCATCTTTGAATACTTGTCAACCACCACAAAGATGGAATCAACGCCCCTTTGTGTCCTCGGTAAACCCAATACAAAATCCATGCTTATCGCCTCCCATGGCCTCTCTGGTATGGGCAATGGTTGATAAAAACCTGCGTTCTGCTTTCTGCCCTTTGAATGTTGGCATACCCTGCATATATCGACAAATTTATTGAATTCGGATCGCATCCCCGGCCAAAAATAAGACTCGCTTAACTTCGCGAATGTTTTATCGTGACCGAAATGTCTGGCCAACCCACCACTGTGTTTCTCCTTTAACAAGTTCTCCCTCATGGATCATTTCGGAATACACAGTTGACTGCCTCTGAACAACAATACTTCTTGGATCATATAATCTATCCAAGGACTTCGATCTCTGAGAACTGGATTCTCAGCTGCTTCATATGCTTCTGCAAAATATGCATCTCCTGCGTACATGTCCCTGAGATTATCAAAACCCAAGGTTTTGACTCTGAACTCCTGCAGCAACAAACATTTTCTGCTCAAAGCGTCAGCCACTTTGTTAGCAGTATCCGAAATATGCTTAATAAAAAATGTGAAATTCTGCATATACTCAACCCATTTTGCATGTTTCTGATTCAACTTCTCTTGTTGAGTCACAAACTGCAATGCATGATTATCGCTGTACAGTACAAATCCCTTTGGGATTAAGTAATGCCTCCACTTCTTCAGAGCCTGTATGATAGCGTAAAACTCTTTATCATATGTGGAGTATTTCAACTTCGTCTCATCCAACTTCTCACTGAAATATGCAACCAGCCTGTCGTCTTGACTTAGCACCAATTGCAAACCCACTTGCATCTCATTTCACTTGAAAAGTTTTTTGGAAATCCGGCAACACCAACACTGGTTGTTCCGTGATCTTCCGCTTCAGTAAATTGAAGCTCTTCTCAGCCTCTGCTGTCCAATGAAAAGACTTATGCTGCTTCTTCATGGTTTCCATCATCACTGCACTGATTCCACTGAAATTCCTGATGAATTTCCAGTAGAAACTCGCCAAACCATGAAAACTCCTCACCTTGAAAATATTTCTCGGTGATGGCCAATTTTTGATCACTTCTACCTTATCCGGATCCATTCTCAACTCATTCGCTGAAATAACAAAACCCAAGTAAATGAGCTCTGTCTTCATAAATGAGGACTTCTTCATATTTACCAATAGCTTCTCCTGCTGTAGCTTTCGCATCACTGTAGCCAAATGCTCCAAGTGTTCTTCCACTGATTTACTATAAATCAGTATGTCATCCAAATACACAAGGATGAATTTACCGATGAATTCTTTCAGTACTTCGTTCATCAACCTCATAAAGGTGCTTGGTGCATTTGTCAAGCCAAATGGCATGACTAGCCATTCATATAATCCCTCATTTGTTTTGAAGGTTGTCTTCCATTCATCGCCTTCCCTCATGCGAATCTGATGGTATCCTCTTTTCAAATCTACCTTTGAAAAAAATTTTTCCCCACTCAAGCAATCCATCAAGTCGTCCATCCTCGGCAATGGGAACCTGTACCTGGTGGTTATCTTGTTGATCGCTCTTGAGTCGGTACACATTCTCCATCCTCCATCTTTCTTGGGACTTAGTACTGTTGGAACAACACATGGGCTCAAGCTTTCCCTGACCATCCCTTTATCCAACAGCTCTTGTACCTGCCTCTTGACCTCTTCGTTCTCTTGTAGTGTCAACCTGTACGTGGCTTTATTTGGCAAACTTGCTCCTGGTATGAGGTCAATGTGATGACTCACACTTCTCATTGGTGGCAACGAATGAGGTAATTCATCCACTATGATGTCAGCGAACTCTTCCAGCAGTTCCTGAATTTCATTCGGCAAATCATCCACTCTTGTGCTAGTCAGAACAATCCTTGGCTTTCTGACCACAAAGAATTGTGGATCTTCATTCTTCTCTACCTCTGTAAGAAGCTCCTTCCCACTCATGAGAAGTATGGTGTTGTTTACTTCCGTCTTCACCTCTTTATCTTTTATTGGAAGCAACATATGGGTTCTCCCATTCTTCTCCAGGGTATATGTGTTCATTTGCCCATCATGAATCACGTTTCTGTCATATTGCCATGGTTTTCCCAGCAATAAATGACACACGTCCACGGGAATAACATCACACAAGATCTTGTCATTATATCCCCCTATTTTGAACTCAACCAAGCATTGTTTAGTGACCTTTTCCTGATGCCCTTTCTGTAGCCACGAAACTTTGTATGGGCTGGGATGATCAGTTGTTTCCAGCTCCAACTTTTCCACCATCCCGGTTGAAACGAGATTGTCTGTGCTTCCACTGTCCACGATGACCTTGCACTTCCTGTCTTTGGTCTTGCAAGCTGTCCTGAACAGTCTTGTCCTCTGCACTAAGCTCTCCATCTCTTTCTCAGGTGTCAAAAGGACTTTATGCATCCCAAGCGATCTTCCACTTTTTGCATCTTCAGTCTCATCATCACACCTCTGCGCCTCTGTGATGTGAGCTTCGCCTCCGTCCTTCTTTTTCTCTGGACACTCGAATGACTTGTGCCCATTTTTCCCACATGTAAAACATGTGATAACTCCGCCTCGGCCTCTTCCTCTACCTCTAGCACGAGGAAAAGTGTTTGCATCAGCATATCCGCCGTTCGGTTCTATGCGCTGTCCTCTCGATTCATCATATTGTTTCCCTCGTTGTTCAGCGTGCTGGCCTCGTTGTGAATTTCCACCTCATTCTGTTTTGGTCTGAGGCTTCTTCCATTCCTCCTTGGATTTCTGAAACCTGTCTTGGGCAACCGATTTGCCTTTGGGCTGACTCCTGCCTCGCCCTCGCTGTCCCTGCTTACGACTCAGCTTCTCCTCTGCTTTCAAAGCCATCTAGTACGCCTCTTCAACCGTTCGGATGGTTGTCATGCTTAATTCATCCTGAATGTCATATCTCAGACCATTCAGATATCTGGCAACCTTCTCATCATCGCTCTCCCGATGACCGGCTCTGATATTTAATTTGTAAAATTCCTCCGTGTACTCCTTCACGGTCATCAGTTTCTGTCTCAGGTTTTGCATTCGCCTAAACAACGTGATTTGGTAATCTCTCGGGATGAACTTCGCCTTCATCTTTGCGATCATTTGATCCCAGATTTTGATCTTCAGTTTGCCTTTACAGTACCTATCTGCCTGCAACTCGTCCCACCATAACGCTGCGTGTCCTTTTAATTTTGTGACAGCGTGTCTGACCTTCTTATCCTCTTCGATGTCCTCATAATCGAAGTAGGTGTCAAGAGCTCTGATCCAGTCTAGAATCTCTTCTGCATCTAAATTCCTTTCATAAGTTGGGATGTCCATTTTTGTCTTTGAACTCATCCGGGCGATAGCTTTAATCAATCGCTCACTTGCCGCATCTTTGGCTGCAACTTCTCCTTGTTGTTTAGTTTTAGCTTCTTCTTCTGAATCACTCAGATCTCCAGTATTTTTTGTGCGTCTCTACGCTGCCTCCATGTCTTCAAGTCTTGCCCGAAGATCACGTATCTGCCTTTCCATTTTGGGATTCTGCGCTGGTCTACCTCTCCTTCGCACCTCCCTGTCTTCCAGCTCAGGTGACCGTCTTACTCTTCTTGGAGACATGGTGCTCTCTCCTTCTTTGCTGTAGAAAGAAAAGAATTCCCGCTCTAATACCACTTGACGGCACCCACGCACCCGCAGGTACGTCCACTCCTACAGGACCCTCTCCTTCTTCTCGGCCTGAAGAGCTTCAAGGCTCTTCTGATTCCCTATCGGGAATCTTCTTCACCCACAGACTTCCTTCCTTCTGTGATCCCCTTTTCTTGTCTTATTCAGAGGATCAGAACTCGCGTCTTCACGAGTTCTTGCTCGAACTCTGGGTAATCGAGTCACCGATACCTGAGACTTCTCCACGTGACTTTTCGTTCCCGCTGTGGAGGCTTTGCTATATCGTGGCTTCGCACCTCGCGACACCAATTAATTGGCTCTCCAACATTCGATACACGAGGTGCCGAGATTCACGATCTTGCCTTTCTGTGACCTTGCCTCTCGCAACTCGCGGGGTCAATCACTTGACCCTCCAACACCCGAGGTCCGAGATGCCGAGGCTCTGACAGCTCGCTACCTCGCTTCCTCACAACCTCGCTACTCGCGGAGTCAGTTGTCCTTTTCTTCAACTCCCGAGTTCCGATTTCTGAGATCTTTGACATCGCCTCCTCGCTACCTCGGGACTCGCGATACTCAACACCTAAGCTTCCAGCCTATAATACACGATGTGCCGAGTCACCGAGACTCGTCTCCTTGCGATCTCACGATTTCCACCGCCAAATCTTCCACTCCTTTCCCGCAATGGTCCAATAACCGACCTCGCGATGGATCCAACGGCCCAAATGGACTTGGATCAACGGCTCGATCTGTCCTGAACTTCGAACCACTTCCACACTACCCTGTAACTTCCTCATGCCTTCCGCAAGATCCAACGACCCACAGAGATTCACGAGATCTCCTCAGAGGATCTCGTCCGTCCATTTCTTTCTTACGCAAATCTGTGAAATGAACAAGTGTTCATTCACAGAATCTACTCTCCTGCATGTAAACTTGCGATACCCACCTATGACCTTCAAGACCCGACCTTCCTACTCCGTCCTCCCGCGAACTCAAAGGTCTGTTCCTTTTGAGTTTCCCCACAACTTTCAATTCGTTCAGGGAAGCCTTTGCATGCACTCCTTACGCACGATTCTTCAACTTCGTCTAAGTGTTGAAGCTTTCGATCCTGCGCACTCCTGTAGCAGAAATCTTCGACGCTTCGCTCAAGTTCGCGACCTTGAGACTTTCAAGCCTAGCCTGTGCACTCCTTGAACGGCTCTGGTGCAAATCTTCACTTCAGGAAACTTAGAACAAAAGTTCTGTCTACTTGAACCCTTCTATCAACGCACTCCTTGCGTACAATTCGACTGCACTCCTTGCAGGAATTCTCTGGCTCAAGATAGAGAAACGATCGAAACGAACTCCCTGTTCTCCCAGACTTCATTTCAACCATGAAATCACATACGCAGCATATAAAGACAAACGTATGACAGTAAACAAAACATTCAAGAGCATAACATCATCTCACAGAGAAACAACACAAAACCGTGGACTTGAATCAAACTTTCTTCTATTAATTCAAACGTCTATACATGGGTGTTCTTCACACAGCTCTCTGCATGCTCTTCTTCCTGAATGAATGATAATGCTGCTTCTATCTTACAATGTACAAAGGAGGGTGTCTATATCTCGTTTCCCTCTCGAACTCTAAAACTGTCTAATCTGGAATTAATTTCCTATCTAACTGCATTAATTCTATTGAATGCCGACTATCTACTTCAGACAAGAGCGTATGGCTCAAAGTCTGAAACAATATACAAAAGGCGCTCCTTCATAAATGATTCATTTAAGATTTGCGCAACAAGTTCCAAGGCGTTTCAAAATTTATGCTGGCTTGTCCAGCGGTTTTTCCTGCTTTTGCGCTGGCTCGCTTGATGAGTTGGTGATGCTCCTACATCAGTTGACAAAGGCCATAGCTGCTTCAACATTTCTGAAGACAATTGAACCCGTAGTATTTTGCTTCTTCACGTTGGCTTGTATCCTGTCGTTCTCCTTTGATAACACAGTAACTCATTCCTCTAATGATTTGATCTTAGATTGCAACAGGGGAACAACGGTGTAATAACGTTCAAGCCAAATATTACATTGATTACACGATGGTTGATCGGGTCATGGCATTACAGGCGAGGGTTCTTTCAAGTTACCAAGGGTTCCACTGTGAAGCTTAATTCCCAGGAAGTTAGGGTCACTCTTGAGGCATGGGGGTAGGTTAGAAACATAGTCATAGGGTTCCACAAAACAGAGGCCATGAGAGTAAGGGTATTCCTCGACCAAGAAGCGTTCGATCTCAGAGTCTGAATCCTCTCTTAAGACAATAGGCTTTTGGTCAGTGTTTTTCTTGGGCTTGTTTCGAGCACATCGAGATATCCATCATGCATTTTTCTTTCCCTTACTATTGACACCAGTATCACCTTTTCCCTTCTTCCTTACATGCCTTTTAATGGTCTTAGTATTGTCTTTAGCACACGGGTCGGCCATGGTATCGGGTAGGTCAATGTTGATGCAATTTGAGGGTTTGACAGGGAGTAAAAGGGTAAGAGGTGGTAGGGAAGGCCCAACCAGGATTTCAGTGACCACAACTTTGTCCACTTGGACACACTCGGGAGAGGCAAAGTCATTCCTTGATAGGAAGGCTTGCCAACAGTCACCACTAAGGCTCAAATGATAGACAATAATGAATTTGATCAAGCAGTGATGGAAAAGGATGCTATCAGCCTTCTCACACTTAAATCGTTTGGACATTTTGTAAAGACTGCGTAGGAGATAGTGCAGCATGTTCAGAGGGTAGTCTATAAAATTCATAAGCAACCTGAGGTGATAAAGAAGCACTAGACCATAACGACCTTCATAGGTCATGAATTTCTTAACAATTGCTAATAGATCATGCCATCTGGTCTTGAGGGCAATGACAGGCATACCTCTATCACAGCTAACAATCTTCCTCGATGTGAATAGGAGTAGCCATGGCACCTCATCCACTTTTGAACTTTTAAACCACCTCTGCCCCTTAGCTGGTAAGCCTGTAGCTGAGCAGAGGAATTCCTCATTTATCTTGAGTTGGATATCTCTGACCTTAGCCCTGCATCCATCGAAGGTGAGGGTGAATTGTTGGGCTACCGCGAGGTTAAAACCCTCAAAATTTGGGATAAAAACTATCCAGCCACTATTTTCCAAGTCTTCACGAGCATTGTCAAATAGCAGGAGTGTTTGGCTGCCATTAGGTTCTATGCGCACCACAGGTTCCATAGTAGAGAGAGCACACAGTGAGCCGGGTAAAGGGACAAGGGTTTGGACAGGGTATACGCAGGATCGAAAGCTCAGGGATTTCCCCAAAACCAACAGAGCTTAACCTGAGATACAAGGCAAGCATTAATGGCTAAGTGTGTGAGGGTGATGGAACTAAATGATCCATGCAAAACATTCATATCGAATGTACAATCGACGGTGCTATGGAGATTCTAATGGTGTGTGTTAAAATAATTCCAATCAAACAACTATTGAAAATCATGATACGTCGACCTAGATATTTGCACAAGCAATAGCATTTATAATGATTTAAAGCAAAGCAATAATTCGAATGACCATAAAACTTATGCGTTGTATAAAAACATTGCATCACAGGTCTAATCATGATGTTAATGTGTTCTCATGAAACCATTGCGTAAAGGAATTTGATCAAAACAATAAAACATCAAACCGCCATTGAATTAAGGACTCAATCACAATCACTAGAATACCATTGCATCGCAAACTTATAAAATGAAGTCATATTAAAGAATGCAAAGTGAGTAAAGATTTGGTGTCTTGCCAACTGTGTGACCATAATTGAATTAGAAATGCAATGTACACATAGACAAGAGTAACCATAAAAATCTAGTGACGATTTTAATGCCATTGACATGATTTCGAACTCAAAGTTTTCATGCTTGCAGTCGTGAAAACAAGAAAAAAGGCAGGTGTGCAAATGCGCAAGATAGTAGTGTTGTTTTATTCAAATGATTGTGATGAGAATCAAGGGTTCCAAAACACTTGTGTAGGCATCTTATAAAGATAGGGTAAAAATGCGAAATGGCTGCCAAAAATCCCCTATCAGTTGTTGAAAGGATGAAGCGATCCAAAGAACAACGCACTGCCCAACAACAGGTTCATACCATTCAGAGAAGAGTCATGGAAGTAACTTAGCAACTCCAAGCAATACAGAACGAGGCTTGCCAACTATTCACAGAGATCGAAGGCAGAGGAGAAAAAATGGAACAAGTTGTCACTGCAACTGAACAATGCTTAGAGGGACGTGTCAAAGAAGTAGCAATCCAAGAGTTCGCTGACTTGGAGGCCATGACACAACAACAAGTTGAAGTAGCTCGAGCCAATCTCGAGGATTTATAAGTAGAATTACCCAAAGTAGAGTGACTCAGGATGAGTCACAGGTGAGTGTTGGGGGCCTGTTGGCCCTTGACCAAGTTTTGAGGATCCTTGGTCATGTTTGACCTATTTTTGGGACTTCGATAGACTGTCGAAGGCAGAGCGCAAGACGAAGCGGAGATCGCGGGATCTCGACCCCTTTTTAGGGAGTTTTGGGTTTTGGGCTTATGTAACAGGTATGGGAATGTCGACCCATGGGTTTACCCATATTTAGGCCTGATTTTGTAATGTATAAATAGAAGTCTAGGTGATTTAAGAAGTAGTGAATAGTGACTAGTAGTGACTAGCCAGTTGCAAGTGTGTTAAGTGCTAAGTGGTAATTGCTTTGTGCATACTATGTGAGGCTTGTAGAGATAAGTGCAAGTGATTGTAAGAGACTGTGGAAGGATTTGTGCTATAACTCAAGGAAGGAGGATCTAGCGAGGTGTGCGAATCTTCTGTCCTCTGCGGAGTTGATTTTGAGGCTTTGTTTATGTAAGAAGATTGATCGAAGATAATAAAGAGGATGACAAGTTGGTGGATGTAGCCCCAGGGTGGGGGTGAACCACGTATATCCTGTGTTGTGAATGATTTGTGCTTTATGGTTTCTCTCTTGGTTATAGGATTAAATTCTTAGTGCACTATTAGATGATGAATGAATCTAATATGGTAGCTTAGTGCTGAATAATGTGAATGAATGCTAGATCTGAGCTATGTTAGTATGCTTGGTGCTTGAATCTATTAGATCTGTGTGAATGCTACACTG
>JASDQU010819865.1:3969-19566 GCA_032191745.1 Picea mariana
TGAATTCAATGGAAAGAGACCCGCTGAAAGGAGAGCATTAAGGCATCTCTCATTAGTCAGCACAAGGAACAAATATGGAGCTTCATAATTTGATGGAAATCAGACGAATAACATGTTCACGAACCAACGACCCTATGCATCTTTCGTGTGTGCCAAATGCAAGTGGTACATAGAAAAGACCCTCTGAATAGAAGCCAATGATGAAAACTAGTGACAAAGGCGAGGAAACCACCAATAAGTCTAATGGCATCCAAGACACTGCACAAATCCTAAAGTGTGAATAGATTTCATGCTGTCAAACACAAGGGAAACTACCCAGTCAACGACGAATGATAAATGTCAACTGCTAGGTCCAAGGTGACCTACCAATGATGAAAGTAGGGCTAGGGTGCATGATAAGACCGTAGTATCATGTGACTTTGAGACAAACTGAGGGTATGGCCGACATGCAAAGTCAAGAGTTCTGAGGGGTGGTCGACACAGGTTGATATACTTTCTTTGAACAAGAGCATGAGACATATGGTAGACTCCGACAACATAGACTCAATGATATAACCATGAGATGTAGGAGGCATCAATAATGTTCTCCATAGTGAATGGAAGAGTAACCAGTCGGTAAAGAAAATCTATAACGAGATCAACTTCCTAAGGTTATGCTAAACCCAAAATTATGATGACACAAGGACTCAATAACTTTGTTATCTGTTCAAAGGCGACACAACTGCTGCCAAATATAATATAGTACTCCCTTCTTGCCCGTATTTTTTTGTTTTTTCATAACAAATGAATGCTATGATACACAGGAGGAAACGAGTGTCGCAAGTAAGAAAAACTAGTTCCAGCAGTGGAACGTACCTATGCTTAATGAAAGGAAATGCATGCGGGAGATGGACACTTGGGGTGATGTTCCCTCCAGGGTATAGGGTGTCAAATTGCAAAGCATATAAACAAAGCTCTGCTTGGTTGAGGATGTAAAACTGCTTAAGCAACGGTTTATAACGCAAAGAGAGAACCGAATATAGGCTCAATACTGCAAGCAAGGGCATGAGATGCAATCACAACTTAACGCCAAAAAATGTCCCTTTTTATGTCTTTTAGTCTACTTGGTGTGAAAAAGGGGTAAACTTGTGCCAAGTAGACATCTTTTCAAATCCAATTTACGAGTGTGAAAATGGCAAGTTCACTCGAAAATCTTTTCTATTTTTTATAATGAGTCGGAAAAGAGCTTAACGAAGACTCATGATCTTTCAAATCCAATTTAACAAGTGTAAAAGGGACAAATCACTTGAAAATATTTTCGCTTTTTGAACGAGTCGGAAAAGATCTTAACTAAGACTCGATTTGGGAGTCCGCGGGGTATGAGGTTTCATGTGTATGAGTGAGAAATTAGGCTCATTATAAAGTCATGTATCAACTATGATGGACTCCCGGTCCTAAGGAGAAAATCTTGGCATGGGCACCAAATGATAAAGAGGATATAACTAGGGCACCCATGTTTGGTAAGTCTCTACCATTTATTAACGACGCTACTTACAACAAACATAAGGTTCTATGTCGCAACAAATGGGTTCATACCTAAGGCATAAAGTGATATTTGAAGGATAATGCAAGAATGCACGATGGAGTGGATACTTATCCTATATGCTAGTGTTATTGGATAAATTAGTGAATGCGGACATAAACTAATCTCCCTAGATCCACCTTGATCTAGAACAAAACAAGATAGGACATGACGCTTTCCCTAGGTCGCTACCATTGAATTTATCACCAAAAAAGGAGTGTATTACATACCTTTATATATTGCTTCCTTATATCTCTGTTGTCCCTGCTTCGCTCCGGTGCTCTTGTGAGATCAGATCTGCAATGACACAAACCAACCAAAGTGAAAGAAATAATTGTAGATTTAATGGAAACCTAAACATGTGATCAATGAGTCATGTAATAAAACACTAATGATTTTATGGGAAAGAAACATGCCATTGTATCATATTATGTAAAATTGGAAGATACAACCGAACTACCTTGATGTCTCAAGTTCCCTTTCAGTGGTCCTTTGTTCCAAGACACACATACACTTTCTCTGAATTTGCATGAAGATAGTCCACAAAGCTTCATGGAAAAATGGAGGCCTCAAGCATCAATTGTATCGGGATTATTCACACAAATTGACCTTGCTTAACCTTTTGCATGAGAAATCCATTATTATATAGGAGAAGGTGAAGTGGTTACTAGGATGATGATGATCCCACCAAATCAGAGAAGCCAGTAGGATCACAACCATATGGACGCCACCTCACATTCTAGAAGATTCTCCTTCTAGAAACTTCATGAAACTTATTCCTTTTCTTAGCTTCAAATGCCACCGCACCCTGCCTATATAGCAGCATGCAGAAATCCCATGGGCCAGGCATAGATCAGCCTGCAGAAATCAAGGATTTTTGCACTGTGTAACACTATCAGCCTGCGACGTCATTCTAGAAATGTGCCTTGTGGGGGAATAACTTAGCCATTTTCTTCATGTGAAAGATTGTTTTGGAAGCCTGGACACATGCCTGTGGGGTCATCATCAGAGTGACCAAAATAATGTGTAATAGAATGCCCCCCAAAGTATGAGGCTAGAACATGTGACAATAGAAATACTTTGTAAAACGCGTGTGTGTGTCAGGAAAAAGGAGCACACCAATTAGGAACCTGCAAACAATCAAGCATCTGCATAGAATTATACCATTTATGAGGTAGGCATTCCCATGCTTAGATTACAAGTGATTGAAATCATAAATGCAAGTCATGGCCACCAATTATACACCGTGGATCTATGTCGTCAAGATTCTACATAGCCACCAGAAATATACCGTGGATCTATGTATTAGAAAGTGTAAATTCAGACACAGCCACGAGACATACAAAGTGGATCTGTGTGTCAATTCAAATCATAAATACTCCATCACAACCTGGGCCAAAAATATAAGATCCAAGGTCTTCAATCCCGTCGTCCGTACGTACGAATCTAACCACACGATTACCGATGCTGAAGTCGAACATGGCAGAAACCACTTGATTACGATTCATTGATGAAAACCGTTAACAAGTGCGAGGGAAATCACCATTGATGTCCATAACTCCCAAGGTACCTTAGCAAAATCCAACGAATGTGAATAATTGAGCTGAAGTTGAATACTCAATGAAATCTCTTGATCAAGGACCAATGATGTGAATCCACTATCGAGAGCGAAGAAACCTGCCATTGAGGCATGCAAGTTCTAAGGTACTAAACGATTTCTAAGTCTTTTTCCCGGATGATGAGTTGAAGTTGATAGGAAAAGACTCGTCACAGGAGGGCCTTGATGTATCCCCCATCAGTGACATGAAATAAGTAACAGATTTAGGGTAGATCAAAGTATGAAAATGATTCAAAACTGACACAGGGAAGGCCGACATGGTAAGAAATAACAATGCAAATGGCTGACTCGAGGGAGAACTTGTTTGGAATTCTCTTGAACATATGAATGACACACCACTGGTCTTGGTAGAATTGACTCAAATATGACCCAAGATATGAATTTGAAGAAGGCCAGACGAGAGACAAATGAATTTCCCAACCCGGATTCAAATGACGAAAGGGGTGTCAAGTTCAAGAGTGACTAGTACTGCCACTAACATAGGTACAGAAACACATTTCTTTCTCAAATTTCCCCCACCATTTCTGGTGAGTACCTCTTTATTTTTATGTAATCTTGAAGAGGATAACATATGCTTGTTGATGTAAGCTCATCCTTCGGATGAGTCCCTCAGAGTATTTTTAACAAACCCTAAGAAGGAGTGGTTTGGTCCCATGTGGGTCTTTCGATGTTTATTTAACAAGTCCAAAGATAGAAAACTCGAGGGTTTTTCATGTTTATAGAGTATGAAAAACACATTAAAGAGAACTCTCTCAGTTCCTTTTTTGTAAAATAATTCGACGGGACCGAAAAAAATGATAAACTATTGCCCATAAAATGTTTTCTTCAAATACTTTTACGAGCATGAAAAGAACAAGGTCGCTCGACAATCTTTTCATTTTTATGGAGTGTGAAAAGAGCTTAAAGGATACTCCATGGGTTCATTTTTTCATGTTTCCATGACGAGTACAAAATAATGACAAAAGTATACTTGGTTGCATTCTGATTGATTTTCAAGCACGAGAACGAACAAAGACTAGGCTCAAGGTTTTTCTAAAAAGCCCTAAAAAGGACTAGTACATGTAACAAATAGCAAAGCGAATTAAAGAACATCCATATGGAATTGTTCAGGACTTTAGTCTTGTCACCTGTGAAAAATAAAAGACTCATGGGACCCTTAGACCTTTAGGTTAAGACAAAACACATTAAAATAATATAAAATATTATTAGAAAAAGCAAAAGTTGAATAAATAAGGGTAAAACTTCTTATTTGCTATTTCATTCCAAACTTGTCTAGAAACCCTGTTTTTACCTCCTTTTTCTGCTATCGATTGCGAGAAGCATAGGCTACCATTCATAAAATGGTCTCCGTCAACACGGTAAGCTCATTATCCCCTTTTTTTCAATGGATTAAAATGCATTTTTTTTGGTTTAAAAGTGATTTTTTGGTGAGATTTTGGGCTGGTGGATGCAAACTGGGGCCGCCACAGGTCGCTAATATTGGGACCTGCAGAAATCAAATATTTCTATAGGTTCCCTATGGATCACCTATGGAAACCCCACACTGTATCTAAATCTTGCCTCCAATGGCCGAAAGTCTAAAAATTCACCCATGCATTTACTAAAAAAAAAAGAATTTCAAATGCAACATTTGAAGATGTTAATCCCTTCTTTTCTCTTCCATGTAGGTTTTTGATTTCCAAAATGTTGGAATGGAGAGAATGGGAACATGAGGATGATGAATTTGAGGCTTTGAATGATCTGATCAATGCTTTACGATAGTGCGGATTATTGAAGTTTTTCTAAATCCAGGGCATGAGAGCCCAACTAAGGTTACTAGAATACCTGGTCCGCATGTGGGATGTAGACCAACAGGTGTTTCATGTGGGTGTCCATGTTCTTTCCTTGGATATTGAAGACATCTACTTTTTGACAGGATTATCCTGTCGTGGAGCACATGTGACCTTAACAGGAGGTCGAGGTGGTGGTTTGATGATGAGAGAATACATCTGTCTGCATTGTGAACCTGAGGCCAAAAGGCGCAAAGGTAAGGTGGCTATCAGAGGTGTTCAGGATTTGAATCTTCAGACCATTTTTTTTACCATTGCATGGATGGCGGGAAGTGCATCTCCACACATGGCCCTCCAAAGTTATTTCCAGTATGTTGTGGAATGCACAGAACCTCTTGTGTTCAACTGGTGCGATGGTCTTCTTCGCAATATGAAGACACAGTTAACCAAGAGAAAGAAAAGGGACCTGAAGAAATTTGGGTATGGGTCCATTTTGGTGTCTTTCTTCCTAGAAAGATTCCCTCATTTTCAACTACAGGTAGAGTGGGGTATACCAGCACCACGGGATCCGAGGATGAAACGGTGGTGCGATCTCATGTCTCGGCATGTAGTGGGCCCAATTGTAAAATACAATGATGCATTCTTCGATTGGTTGAGGCCCAAAATATTGATGATCGATGACTATGCCTATGCCGACTTGGAATTTCGATGCGACCCCGATTTGGTTTTACCCAAGGGCTCTTAGTGGGGGGACCTAGGTAAGAAAATCATTTTCCTTTTATGATGTTTTTATGATTTTTTTAATAATATAATATGTTTTTTATGTTCTCTATCCAAAGACTAATAAAAAAAATTTGATCATGCAGATGTAGGGCCACTTCGGCCTCCAGGCTCATCCCCCATTCAGAGGCGAGGCGAAGCAACTGTAGTAGCAGAATGGAATGTTGACAACTATGAGGGAATCGAACAGAATCTGGAAGGTTTGACAAGGAACATCCCAGACATCTCGATCAATGATATATCGAGGAGTTATCAATGCCACACTATAGGTGTGTCTGGTTCACTCAGATGACTACTCCATAGGGTAGCACGGGCAGTAGTACACTACTATGAGAAATATCCATGATGCTCTTTTGTAGAAGTCATGGACTTTAGATTTTGATATTTTGGTCTTTGGATGGAAAAACACTTTTTGTAAAAAACATTTTTATCATTATATATATATATACATGTGGCTTATACCAACTTACTTTGCTTTATATATGACATGTAATGTGTGATTGGATTTATAAATATCTCAAATGTCTGTCTAACACATAATTGGCTAATGCATCGGTTAATTTATTTAGACATCTAGGAATATGTTGATACTCGATATAATCAAAGTAGCGTTCCAAGAGACGAATTCGTAAATATACCTGTAATAAAGTAGGACTTCAGATAGTGTAAATGTTACTTAAATGTAGCGCTACTAGCTGTGAATCAAGTCATACAACCAGTTGTCGAATCCCAAGTGAAATAGCATCGATCAACAATTCGATGATTGCGCTATATTCTACGATAGTATTGGTTGCACGATCGAGGCAAACACCTTGTAGACTGATGAGTTCGTTCGTGGTTGCATAAATTGCCCAAGCAGCAGAAGCTAGGTTATGAGTACTATGACTAGCACCATCGATGAAGCCATTGTAGGGTAGAGAAGACGTCGACATCTAGAAACCAAGCACAACGCAAGGTCAACAGTTGGGGGTCGAAATCAAATAACAAAAAACAAACAAAAGTAGCACACAAAAAGTATGTTACAGTAAAAATACAAGCACTCATGCAAAGATAGTCTAAGCATAGTACTTCTTCAAGTAAAGCCCATTTCTAGGTTCACTCAAAGGAATGCCATCATAATCTACTAACTCGTAAGCTCCCTTTTCCAACACTCGTTTGACAATATAAGGGCCGCGCCACATAGCCTCAAATTTTTCGGTCCCCAGTAAATCACGATCTTGTTCATAAAGGAGAACTAGATCACCTTCAGAGAAAACACACGACTTGACATGTTTGTTGTATTGGGATTTTACGTGTTTCTTCTAGGTTTCAATAACCAGGGTGGCATCATGACGGGTTTCGTCTAATCGCATAAGATACAATAGACATTCTTCCTCGGTAGAGGTGTTGGGAAGAAGTTCAATGGTTAGCTTCAATGATGGTATCTCACATTCAATCAATAGAACAACTTTGATACCATACACTAACTGAAAAGGCGTAAATCCCGTAGTGAACTTCACGGATGTTCGATATGCCCACAATGCTGAAAATAACATCGTGTGCCAACTTGTCTTGTGAATTCCTATTATCCGTCGAAGAATAGTGATGAGAACTTTGTTTATCGCTTCAACTTGACCATTGGCCTATGGATAGTAGGGGGTTGAGTTTTCATGTCGAAGACCCAACTTTTTAGTAAGCTCAGACATCATGAAATTTTGAAAATGGATACCGTGATCAGTGATGATATCTTACAGGATTCCGAATCGTGTGATGATATGATTGAATATGAATAGGGTTGCAGTTTTTCCGGTATTGTCGAAAGTAGGCATCACCTCGGCCCATTTTGTGAAGTAATCCACAACTATGATAATGTATCCATGCCCCCCGGTTGAGTGAGGGTTACAAGTCATAAAATCAATGCCCCATTTCACAAAAGGTCCAACGGAAACTACAGGGTGTAAAGGAGAAGGATGCAATCTTATTTTGTTGTTGTATGTTTGACAAGCATGACATTTTTAGACGACAATAATACAGTCTTTAAATAAAGAAGGCCAAAAATACCCTGCTCATAAGATCTTTTGGGCAGTATCATACATAGACATGTGACCACCACATGCTATAGAATGGCAGACATTCAAGGCTTTCTCAACCTCATCATAGGTGAGACAGCGTCAGAAAATGGAGTCAACTCCACGACGATAAAGAGTGTCACCGAGGATAATGTACTGACGGGCTTGATAACCTATACGACGACGGTCAACGCTAGAAAAATTGGGTCAGAAAGTCTGAGTCTAGATATAAATAATGATATCCCCATACCAAAGGTCATCAGAACTGATCATAAAAAGAGATTCATCGGGTAAAGAATCCTCTGCTACATTCTTTGTCTCAGTGCAGGGAAGGTCACATATAAGTTTAGAAAACTCCAAGGATTTCTTAGACTTAGCGTGTTCGAATTCTAAGTCAAATTCCTGGAGTATTACTATCCATTTGGATTATCTCCCCCCTAGCAGTTGGCGTGTAATAATGTGTTGCATAGGGTTGCAATAAAAAATTACAGTGGTCTTGTGTAATAGGATATAGTGACGGAAACGTTGGATAGCTTGAACAATTGCCAAGACAAATTTTTCAACATGTAAGTATTTGGCTTCAATAGTTGTGAGACTCTGACTCAAATAATAAATGACATGTTTATCATGTAAATCGTCTTCTTGTACTAGAACCATAGCAATGGTGGAGTACGAAGCAACGAGATAAAGGAAATAATCTCGACTATAATCGGGCAGGAAAAGTAGTGGGGTATAAGTTAAAATCAGTTTCAAAGCTTCGAAGGATTTGTTGGTAGTGGTGTCCTATACGAACTCAGAACCTTTCTTTAGTAGTCGAGTAAATCCAAGTGTTAACTCAACGTAGTTTGGGATAAAAAGACATAAAAAGTTTGCCTTCCCTTGCAAAATTTGCAGATAGTGGAGTGAGGAAGGAGGAAGGAGATTGAGAATTGCCTCGACCTTCCAAGGATCTACCTTGATCCCCCGATGTGACACAATAAATCCTAGGAGTCAGCCAGACTCCACACAGAAGACACATTTGTGTGGGTTTAAGCGTATACAATATAACCGACAATGAAGGAAAATGGCTCGGAGGTCATCTAGATATGGTTGTACAATGTGCTTAATATCATGAAAAGCGTAAGACATGGCGTGTTGAAAAATCACATCAAAATTCTTTAAACCAAAGGGTATTTTTTGGTAGGAATAGGTGCCCCAAGGACAAATGAAAGTGGTTTTATGTTGATCCACGGGTAAGATATTGATTTGATTATATCTGGTGAAATCGTCCATCAAAGAGAACATTTCACTTCCAGCACAATCGTCGACGATTTGGTCAATGAAGGGGGTAGGAAAGTTGTCCTTAGGACAATCTTTGTTGATATCCCTATAATAAATGCAGGCATGGATAGTACCTTGTTTCTTGTTAACCGAAACTAGATTGGATACCCAATCAGTCAAAGCCATGAGATAAATAAAGCCAGCTTTAAGAAGTTCTTTGACCTCAAGCTTGATAGCAGTTGCCTTACGGGGGTGGACTAGGAGGAGTCTTTGCTGGACGAATTTAGCGCTCGGGTAGGTCTTAATTTCGTGTACAACAATATCAGGGTCAATCCATGACATCTCTTCATAGCTCCAGGTAAAGATGTCACGAAACTCTTGAAAAAGGGACTTATAAGTGACAACCTCGTCGATGGAACATGAAGCTTCGATGTGAACATTTTTGACAACTCCAGGTTTAATAGATATGTCGAGGGGGATGGTGGGTGAAATGTTACTCAAATTCCCTTCATATAACACATCGTTTGTGGACTCGGGAACAGAAGAAATAACAACAACGGTCGATGGAGTCGAGATCCGTTGGTAACTCTCTAAGGTGTGCTGCTCTAGGAAGAGGATGGAACGATGATTCCCATCATCCCACGGGGTGTTTTCCATGGACATAACTGACATGATCATCTCATCCATGGGAAAAATAAGGTGAAACAAATCAGGAGATGAATCACCAAGAGAGGGAGTAGAAGGGTCGACCGATTGAATGGCTTGGTAAGCAGATTCAACCGGACTTAAAGGAATCTGGTCACCATAGCAAAGATAATCACCAGGTTCAGATACTATCCACAGGTCAGGAGACGTGGGGGGTTCGCGATCGAAGGTGGAATTCATGTTAATCGAGGCAACCAAAGGAGACAAAATGTTGGGTGGTGGGATCGGGAATGTACCCATCAAAGTTGAATCTTTTAGTAGACCCACACCAACATTGTCGTATCCAGGGGGTTTCTTTGCAATGAAAGGTACATTTCTAGTACAAGTATCAGAATTGAAGAAGGTTAGTTGATCTACTGTAACTACTTTTCCCTAATGTGGAAAACGCACGATATAGAAAAGAGTAGACACGACTGCATGCATGGAATCAATCCAGCTATGACCAAGTAAGAGGTTGTAATTGAGAGGTGCATCAAAGACCTCAACTTCAACATTGACTGATTTTCCTTCTAACATAATAGGCAACGAAGGGAGTACACCGTAGGGTTTAAAGCCAGAGCCATTAAAGTCTTTGGGGGTGTTGTGTGATTTAGTTAAGGGAGAAGAGCTAATGGCTTTCCAACAGGCAACAAACATGACGCACGTTGAGGCACCCTTGTCAATAATTGTTCTACAAATGTTCTTATCTGTGACAACAACTTGTATTTGGAATATGAGTTGAGGGGTTAACCTTGGAATGTGATCTTCCAGGTCAAAAATTATCAAATTTGTACCTGTGGGGTCAATTCCACCGATAGCCTTCAACAATGCCTTCCGTTGAGTGGGAAAACTTTGAAGTACTTTGAGAGCCGACATCACGGAGGGTGCTTGCGCAAGATCTTCTACAATACTGTAGTTCTAAGCAACATGCGCATGAGGATTGAAGGCAGAATTTCAAACCATGCCCTTGGGAGGAGGGCAAAGGACTATATCGGGGTTTGGTCGTTCGAGATGAAGAGGACCTTTGGTAGGTGGAATCAAAGGAGGTGGCTGAACCAACGAAGGTGAAGTGCCATCATATTTTTCTTTTGAGGAAGAATAATCTTTGGCCTAAGTGGTAAGTGTGATGTCATTCTTCTTTGAATCACCGGTACACATAAGTATGTAAAAGGTAGTGGAGGAATAAAGTTGATCATGGATGACCAATTGAGCCTGCTATTGAGAAGGGAAGGGCTGAGACAAGACGATAGGTGTAGGAGGTTTTGGGGTCCCTTGGAGGAACTTTGTGACCTCGACACATCTTGGACAGTCTTTCATGTAGTGATCATCACCACAGATAAGGCAAGGATAGCGAGGTTTGCGTTTGTCCTTGTCATCAACAGGTTGTGACTTGTTCTTGTCAGATTGTGGGTTGTTATTTTTATCCTCCTTATTCCCACCCTTCCCTTTTTTAGATTTATTCTTACAGGTAGGAGTCGATTGAACAACGTTCACTTATGAAGTTTTACCGGTGGGAGGAGTAGGCGTCGGAGCAGTTTGAACATTAAAAGCATGGGATTTGGGGTTGGTGTGAGAGGTCTATGCAGATTGAGGTTGAGCATGGAAAGTTCCTATCACACCATCAGCAACATGAGAAGCTGTTGGGGTCGTTGAGGTGGTTGTGGTAGAAGGATGAGGCATGTTAGGGAGAAGATCGTAAAGAGTACCTGTTTATGAATAAACGAGATCGACGTACTGATCGCGACTGATCACCTATTATTCTGTGAAAACTCCACCCATGGAAATGTCACCAAAGATGTCATTCATGAAGGATTGTGTGAACCATTCTGCCAATAAATAATTGGGAATATTGAGTTTGATTAAACATCGTCTTTGTCTCCACTCATGAATGTGATCAAAGATGTGAGTGGATTTATTTTTCTTGAAAGAACTCAAAATCTTGGTTCCCGTTTCATAACAGATTGGCAACTAGTAGTGTGTGAGGAAAGCCATGGATAGGGTATTAAATTTGGCAAATAAGCCTTGTGGTAATTCTATATACCACTACGTGGTCGAACCCATGAGAGTTCGTTGAAAAAGACGTAACCGAATGGAGTCATCCACCAAAGAGTTGGATGAACACCAAAGGTGGAAAGTCATTACATGATTGTTTGGATCTTATCCTAGTTTACCATCAAACTTAGGAATGTCCGATGGTAATTTTCCCGATATAACGGGCCAATGAGGAGAGTGATGGATAGGATCATTCAAAATTCTAGACAAATCGGGTAAGTCCAAAGTGGCTAAAAAGGGAAACTATCTATTCACTTGAGGATACTGGTGACTTTGGGGAGGAAGCCCCGTTGGTATACCAGTAGGACCATAAGCAGTTTGCACATATGGCGTAGGTCCTGAAAGATTCGGCCGGTGATGAGAAGGCATGTAGCTCATGGGGTTGTATTGGTTAGGGATGTTCCCTTGAAAAGGAGTACTGGACTGAAAGTTCAGACCCCAAGTGGGATTGAAAGAACCCGGATATGGATGACCATAGTTAGGGGGCACAGAAAAAGTAGCTTGAGAAGGTTTCCCCCCAGAGGGTTGCAGGTTTCCTTGAACACGAAGGTTCCAAAGGTGAGCTAACAAGTTTGACGTGTTCGGTCTAGATTGTGAATTATAAGTTCCAACCTGAGATTGTCCTCCATATGGAGGTGGCACCCCATTTTGAGTTTGACACCCAAATTGAGGTTGTCCCCCAGCATAATATTTCCCTTTAGTGGGAATCTGGTAACCGAAAGTGAGTAGATGATGAGTGCTTCCAATCGGATTGGAGCCACTAGGGCCCGGTCAGCCATGAAGAGGTGGATAAGACCCTCCGAAGAGGACCTAGGAAGGTGTGGGAACATAACTAGCAGAGGTATTATGCCCAAGTGGAATGACGGATGGAACTTGGGTATGGATGGTAGTAGAAGGGTTCAAAGCATGATACCCAAGGGGGAGTGAAGGGGTAGGTCTAGAGGAACGTGGTGTACCAATGGGAGCATGGTTAACCATTGTATTCTCAGCAGGAATAGTCATAGCATGAGGGACCATGGTAGGGTGGTCCATCTGGAGAGGGATGGTTGAACTAGGACCACTTGACTGGGCGTCTGAACCAATGAAGAGATAGATAGTTGTACTGGTAAAATGATCTAGGGGTATCGAGAGGGTAGAAGACGTTTCAGGTAGCTGAGGGATGGCAGGTATATTTTCTCCTGCCCCCGAGCCATAAAGGTCTCGCATTGTGCGAGGTGGGATTCTAACTATGTCAGTAGTCCATAAGGGATCGACAGCTCCAAAAGGTCCAGTTATCATTCCATAAGTATCAACAACAAGTTGCTCAGCTAAATTCATCTGGAGAAAACGTCTTTCATATCTAGGAGGGATGCAAAAATCTTCCATAGAATCGGAAATAACTCAGAAACTTTCCAAAGAGGCAGAACCTTGCTCTTGTATGGTGGTGGTATCCTGGACCTCACTCTATTGATGAGAGCCCTATGATGAATGAGGGGGTATGGGGGTAGAATCTTCCATATTTTTTCGGGGAAGTCCCTATACCCTGCGCGAACGGCGGGGAGGGTCTATGTTGGCAGAACCAAAAATTCTGCAGAAAAAATCTATGGCCAACTACGAAAACAAACAACACTCGCTAATAAAACATAGATTTCAAACCAGGCAAACAAACCTTCTCATTCCGAAGTCACTATTTGGTGATGAAATCCAATGTCGCAAAATCGAGACAAGAAGGGGTTGGGCGAGGGTGGAAAAGTTACGTTGATGGCCTGCTTAACGGACTTACACCCTGGTGCAAGCTCCCACACATAATCGTGGGTATACCCTTCAAGGAGTCCGAGTGAGTCTGGCCAACGTCGATTCTAGGTACCGTGAAGACTTTCCCCTTCACAGTCACCTTGTGTAAGACCCTAAGAATAGAGGCTACTAAATTTACCACAAACAACAATGATGCCTAGGGAAACAGTCTATAGTCCGATCCACACACAAGGGAAGGGTATCAAGCCTGAAATCAACTTGAAAGGATTCCAGTCATCATTGTGGATATACCTTCAAGAGACCCCCATAATACGTGCAATCTCTACACCGAGATCAACAAAGAAGGGTAAGTAACTCTGCCAATCTCAATGCGACCTCAGGTTTGACCCTTGTGTGAGAAGGGCTTCCCATGAGAAAATGTTGCAAATGGATTTGAACACTCCCTATCACAAGATACTACTGTGTGTTTTGTGCTTTGGAGAGTGTGTCTCATAGCCTATTCCAAAGCTCTAGCCTAGTTACTGTTGGTGTAAAAGATCCCTAGAAAATAAAAGTTACTAATTGAGTTTTAAATTTCGCAATGTTTTTAGAGGTTGTTGTTACTCAAGAGGTAGATGGGAATGAAACTAATGTTGTGTAAGACCTAGACCCAATAGTATGCAAATAGAAATGAATGATTCAAACTTTCATTCGATGAATTCTATCTAAAACAGGGAGAAGGTATCTTTCTGGAACAATGAGAACTACGACGTACAATTCCTTTTCTTTGAATGCAATACCAAACAATCATGAACAATGTAATTTCTCTATTTGTTCTTTTTCAATTTTTTGTATAAATGATTACCTAAAAGACTGAAAGACTTTAATTTTCCTTTCGAAAACCATAACATGGATGGAATTAAGAAAGGATGAGCAACCAATGAAAATAAAACACTCAACAAGTCCCCAAATCAATCTTTCAATGAAGATAAAAATAAATAATGACAAGAAAGTGTTCAAATGAAAATGAAAATATGACTTCCCAATCATCAAGCAATCCAAAACATGTAATCAATCCAAAAGACTTCAAATCCAATCAAAGACTTTTAATCGACAAGCACTTAGACACAAGGTCATAGATTATACCCTTGTCGATACAAATCAAAATAAAAAAATTGGAAAAAGACTAAAAGAGAGGTGTTCGATCTTATAAACTAATCAAAAACAAGTCAAATGTTTAGAAAACAGTCATATGTTGGTATTAAAAATCCCTCCCAATTGACTAAAGAAAAAACTAGGCATCAACAGAGGCTAAGACCCAACTCAAAAAATTTCACAGACGTCACAACAGGCTAATAGCATATCACAGTGAGGAAATCAAGAGTTTTCGCAGGCCAGAAATGGATAGGGTGCGGAAATCCCACACTGAAGAAAACAACCAAGGTGCGGAAATTGGAGGTTTTTGTAGGCTATGTATATGGTATAGTGTGGAGGTGTTTGTAAATCAAGAAATTTTAAGAAGAGGGTAAAGGATCTAAGTGGACTTTTAAATCCAGAGAATCTAAATGGATCTCCCACAGACTCAAAGATTGATTTCAAGTGAAAAGAATAGGTAAAGAGAAAATGGCCAACACAAAACCACAATCAAGTCGTATCCCCAGTGGAGTCACCAATTTTGTTATTGGATAAATCGGTGAATGCGGACATAAACTAATCTCCCTAGATCCACCTGGATCTAGAATAAAACAAGACAGGACATGACGCTTTCTTTAGGTTACTACCATTGAATTGATCACCAAAGAAGGATTGTATGACATACCTTTATATATTACTTCCTTATATCTCTATTGTCCCTGCTTCGCTTCAGTGCTCTTGTGAGATCAGATATGCAATGACACAAACGAACCAAAGTGAAAGAAATAATTGTAGATTCAATAGAAACCTAAACATGTGATCAAGGAGTCATGTAATAAAACACTAATGATTTTATGGGAAAGAAACATGCCACTATATCATATTAAGTAAAAGTGGAAAATACAACCGAATTTCCTTGATGTCGCAAGTTCTCTTCGGTGGTCCGTTGTTCCAACACACACATACACTTGCTCCGAA
>JASDQU010819865.1:20812-34429 GCA_032191745.1 Picea mariana
TTGATTTTTACCCGAATAGTGCAATTTGGACCAAAATACCTCCAAGATTCAAATGACGATTGCGGGAGCATCATGAAACAAAATCATGAACCGTCTGGATCAGGTAACTCTACTTCTCATCCTCTTTAAATTCAGTGGATTACATTTTTGAATTAGGTTCCAATTTTTTAGTAATCGAGGGCGTAAAATGTAGATTTCGGTGTATGCAGGATGGCTTTGTTTAGGGTGCGTATACGACTAGGTATACACCTCTGTGTGAACCATGGGGGGCATATATTGAGCCCTACACGCGATTGTATGCAAAGAAAGCCCTGTAAAAGCATGCAAATGACTAAAGTGAAGGGTTCTAACTCAAAATTGGATTTGTCCTTTGCAGGATGGTTCTTAAATGAAGAGAGAGAGAACATGAGGAGGTCGATGCAGCCGTGGATCAAGATCTGGTGGCTCAAGCAGCTTTAAAAAGATGTGGCTTGTATAAGTTTTTTTCTTTCAAAGGAATGAGGGCCCAAGTGAGTTTGCTGGAGATGTTGGTGGGTTACTGGGACCCTAATAGTGAGAGATTTCTCCTCGATGGACAACCATTGAGGATCTAAGTAGAGGACATATACTTCTTGACTGGTCTATCACGTTGAGGAGATTTTGTGAACCTCAAATCACGCAGAGCAGGGAGTGGGATGAAGATCGAGGAGTATATCGATGCCCACTGTGTAGCAGGGACTCCAAAGGTGGGAAGTCAACTCCCTATCCAGGCAATAAATAACCTCAGACTGAAGATCATCGTGCTTGTATTGACCAGGATCACAGGTTCAGCCTCGTTGCACCAGGCATCGAGGCCACTCATGTTCTATGCAGTGCAATGTATGAGACCCATTGTCTATGACTGGTGTACCTCACTACTGACCAATATGAAAGGTTAGTTGACAGAGTGAAAGTAGGGGACTAAGAGAAACTTTAGGTTTGACTCTATCTTATGTAGTTTCTTTTTCAAGCGGGTTTCAGGTCTGGGACCTAGAGTGCAGACTCTTCCTAGAGGACCACACGATCTAGCCATGGCACGGTGGACCAAGGTCATGAGGTCGCAGGGGGGAGGTAGGGTGCCATCACCCTACAACGAGGATTTGTTCTTCTGGTGGAGGCAACAAGTCATCGCTCTGGATGACTATCCCTATGTAGGGATCGACTTCAGGGTAGATCCAGACATGCCACTTCCACCAGGGACCGCCTATGGTGACATAGGTAAAAAGATTTTAAATATTTCATTTTTTTTTGTATTTTTGTATTATGGGACACAAATATTTTTGGATGGTGCTTAAGTATTAATTAGACACTTGTGTAATGTGGATGTGGGTCCACAACGGCTGGAAGGATTTCCTCGAGATTGACAGAGGAACCGGGGAGACAAAGCAGTGGGAGGAGAGGTCGAGAGAGTCCTACAGAACGTGTAGGGCAACCTGTATCATTTGACTCAGAGGATTTTTATGGTTCATGTAGAGGATCTTTCTGAAGCCATGCAGTGACAGGTGGTTGGTGTACCTAGAGCATGGGTACGACTCTTTCGGCATCTCGCAAACTCCATGGTTTGCTAACGTGACACACATCCAGTGCCATAGGCATAGATGTCGTGGGATATTGTATACCGACTGTATATGTGTATTGAGGGTTTTAGCCCTAGTTTTGTACTATAAACACCATATTTTTTGAAATATATAAAAAGAAGATCTTCGACTTTACTTATATTTTACAATGTGTACATTGATTTGATGGTTTTCTTAGCTTTAGTAATGTGACAAATGCCAATCTCAAATGTAATTAGCATAGACATCAGACACATGATTAGAACTCCTAGGAATGTGATAATATGTGATAAAATCAAATTGTCGTTCTAAAAGACGTACCTGTAGGAATTGTCAGAGTAAAGTAGGATCACACACATGGTAACTGTCATTCAACTGACATACTACTAACTGGGAATCCAGGCGAACCTCTAAGGAGAGAATACCATGTGATATAGCATCGCACAAAAGTTCTATGACGATGCTATATTCAGACACATTATTCATGGATGGCCCTAGGCATATGCCACCTGAAGACACCAGTAGACCCTTGGGTGAGTAAACCACCCAAGCGACGAAAGCCAAGTTCTGTGTATGACGACCAACTCCGTTTGCGAATCCTAAATAAACCGATGACTCTGTTGACATCTTCCAACCAAGGGAAAACTTGATAAGCAAGCTGACGATGAAATTAAAAGGGAAAAAATATATATACACTACATTACATTAGTATACAAAAAATTACGCCTAAGCCTAGGGCTCAAGCGTAGTATCTTTTCAAGTAGAGCCCATTCCTAGGCTCGACCAACATATTCTCTTCATAATCTTCTAATTCATAGGCTCCTTTTTCTAGAACAAGCCACACAATATAAGGAACGACGGTAATGACTGGGTGAAGAGGGCCTGGATGCGAGCTCATTTTTTGAGTGAACACCTAGCAGGGGTGACACTTCTTAACCGCTTCAACACAATCTTTAAATATAGTAGGCCAGAAATAACCGACACGCAAGATTTTTTGGGCTGTCGCAAGCCCAGATAGGTGACCACCAAAAGCCCCTTTGTGTTAATCGTTCAGTAATGACTTGGCCTCCTTGTGAGTTAAACAACGACCCAATATATCATCTATTCCTTGATGATACAAAGTGTCACCGACGATAGTATACTTCTTAGCTTGGTATCTAATACATCGTCAGTCATCTCATGAGAGATGCTGAGCAAACTTCAAGGTTTGAAGATAGAGAACAATGTCTCCGTACCAAGGGTCAGATGACGAGACAAGGAAAATGTGTTCGTCTACAAACAAATTGAATTGGATAACATCCTCATCTAATCATGGAAAATCAGATATTAACTCTGCGAAGACTAGTGATTTCTTGGACTTGGCCAAAGCGAAGTCGATATCAAACTCCTATAAAATGACAATCCATTTATTATATTTCCCCCCTATGATACACCTGGTAAGGATGTATTGAAACAGATTGACATCAACAACCACGATAGTCTTGCAAAGTAATATATAGTGACGTAAACGTTGGACTGCGTGAACGACAACCAAAGCTATCTTTTCAATGTGAGAGTAATTAAGATCAGGACCGAATAAGTTTCAACTAATATAGTAGATGACATGCTCATGGAGCTCATCATCCTCCTGAACTAGAAGCATACCAATCGTCTCCTCAAAAGCTATGAAATAAAGAAAGTAATCTCTACTATAATTAGGATATTTCAACAGAGGGGTTGATACCAAGGATTTCTTCAAAGCACCGAAGGACTTCTGGGCTTGCTCATCCCAGATAAAAGGGGTGTCTTTCTTCAGGAGATGCATAAAACCCTTAGTGATATTGGCATAATTCACTATAAACTGACGTAGAAAGTTGGCTTTTCCCTGTAAACCTTGAAGTTGTCTAATCATGCGTGGGGGAGACAATTGAAGTATTTCCTCAACCTTAAGAGGATCTACCATGTTCTCGGTCTCGTAAAATAGAAAACCCAAAAGATGACCAGACTTAACGCAAAAGATGCATTTGTGAGGGTTTAACCAGATTCTATAGTAACGACATCTTTCAAAAACAAGCCAAAGGTGGATAACATAATCACTCTCTTGCAAGAGTGAGCAGGAAGATTATCAAGGTAGGCTTCAACTATGTGCTTAAGATCATGAAAAGTGAAAGTCATGGAACATTGGAAGGTTGCTTTGGCGTTTTTAAGGTTGAAAGGCATTTTYTGGTATGAAAAATTACCCCAAGGACAAATAAATTATGTCTTGTGTTGGTCCTCAGTCTTGATTTGGATTTGGTTATACCCTGAAAATCCGTCCATAAAATAAAATATCTCGCTTCCTGCACACTCGTCGAGAATCTGATCGTTGAAAGGTGTGGGGAAGTTATCTTTAGGACAAGMTTTGTTCAGGTCATGAAATTCCATACATACATGGATAGTTCCTTTATTTTTATTCACAGGAACAKGGTTGGATACCCATTCGATCAAAGGAACCAGGTAGATGAAGCCAACATTAAGTAGCTTCTCCACCTTTGCCTTAATAACATGAGCCTTCCTGGGATTCATAGCTCTAAGAMATTTTCAAACATGTTTAGCTTCCAGATAAGTTCTAATCTCATGTTCGAAAACATGAGGGTCAATCCCTGGCATCTCTTCATATGATCAAGAAAATACATCTCGAAACTCTTTGAAGAGTTTGGTGTAGATCAAAATTTATTCTGGCGAACAATCCACACCTATATTCATGTTTTCAACCTTGCCAGAGCTATGAGAGATGTCGATCATGACGGTAGGAGAGATACTCGCCATATTTCCTCCGGCATAAATGCTGTGCGTATCAAGTAGAACTACAGCGTGACCGACTATATCACTCATAGTAGACCGAAAAATCATCTTGTTCAATTCTTTCAGGACTTGGAAGAAAATAAGATCGATGATGCATATCATCCAAAGGTCTATCAAAACTATTCATGTCTTTGAGGATGGCTTCGTCTGAAGGAAAAGTCTCATCTAGGAAATCCTGTGAAAAAGACAACGAGGTGGCCCATACAGGCCTAAGAACGGGATCATCCTTGTCCGTCGACAAGGTAATAGGATCAGGATCGGTACAAGAGTCAAGAACAACTTGATACAAAATCTCTACTATCGATAATGGCATGGCCATGCCAGTATGCAATTGACCTTCACACGACAAATTCAGGGAAAGTAGGGTCCATGGATCACTAAAATAGGAAGTGCAGAAAGGAATGGACCTCTCTGTTGAAGCAGGCCTATTAGACATGGCATAAACGTGGTGATTCGGTGCCGAGAAATCGAAAGTGCCCATAAGGGAAGAATACATTCTGACACCGATATTCTCAGTTTTCGGCTGAGAATTGTCGATCAAAGGGATCGATGACCCAACATATGTATTAGGACTAGAGTACGTAAATGATAACTAGTCGATCATCATGATATTCCCTTGACGAGGAAAACACAGCATATGGAAGACGAATGATACGAAAATAACCATAGCATAGGTCCAATTGCATCCTAGTAACAGGTTATAATCAAGAGGCACATCAACTACCTCTACCTCCACCTCTACTATCTTCCCACCTAATTGGGCCGGAAAGGCAGGGAGAATACCGTGAGGGCGGAAGGAATGACTGTCGAAATAAGTCAACATGTTCAATGACTTGGAAAGATTCAGAGAACCGAGAGATTTCCAATAGACCAGGGACACAACACAAGTGGCAACACCTTCATAAACAACTGCACGTTTGATGGTATGCTTTGAGTACTCCACATGGATTTGGACGGCCACATGGTAAGGTAAGCAAGGCTTCACATCCGTGACATCAAACTTGATAAATTTTGAGCCACTAGGTTCAAGAGCTCCTAAAGTAGAGAGTAAAGCATTCCTCTATGAGGGGCACGTCTGGAGTACCTCCAAAGCTGACATCGCACAAGGGGTTTGGCCCAGGTCCTCAATAATAGAGTAGTTCTGGGCAGCTCTAGCATTAGGATTGTGGGTAGAGCACTTAAGTACTCCTTTCAAAATACAAGGCGGTGGCTCTGGTTTCTCAATTTGTAAGTTCGTCTCTGGAGGAGGAGGAGGAGCTTCTAGACTAGGATTATCTTGCGAAGAGCTATAATCTCGAGATCGAGTGGCTACATAAATTTTTGCATCGACCATATTGATACAAATACGGTCGCCATCTTGTGACAATGGGTTTTGACTCCCACCGGATGCATTTCCAGTGTTCGAAGAGCTCGAGGCTAAGTGATAGTTATGTGGGAATGGATTCGTTAGCATGATAGGTGGTATATTTAAAAGCCTCACAGCTTCCGCAAGTTTGGGGCATAAATGTGTAAGGTGGTCATTGGTACAAATTTTACAAGGAAACTTCACCTTACATTTCTCTTTCTTTCCCTCTTCAGCATTTTTATTTGGCTTCCCATTATTATCATTGTCCTTGGGTTTATTACCATTTTTCCCACCCTTATGATTATTTCTACCTTTCCTCTTATTCCCTCTTGGTTGCTGGTCACCATTTGGGTTTGTCGACGATTGCAAAGAATGTACATTCGCCAATTGAATGGGGTTGGAAGACACAAATGAAGCTGCCCCTCCGAAAGACTGGCCTAGAGACAAATTCTTCAAGTGGCTTGTCCTCGAGTCTGCGGATCCTACATTGGTGGAACCTACAATACCATTGGCATGAGGTCTGAGATTTTTTCTAGGGTCGTAAGTCGACAATGTTGCATTTGGAAGAAGATGGAATAACATCCCAGACTGAGCATAAATCAAATCTAACTGCTGGGCTCTAAAGATAGCTTCTTCCTCAGTGGTAACCTTGGAAGTGCCAACGTCCTTCAAGATAGGAGCGTACAAAGACTTAAGAAACCATTCTAAAAGAAAGGCTAGGGGTATAGGATTCTTAATCAACCTCTTCTGTCTACGCCACTCCTGGATATGGTCCAAGATATGAGTGGCGGTATCCTGGCGTAAAGTCGACAAAAGTTCGAGGCCAACATCATAATGAATGGGAAACTAGAAGTGGTTAAGAAAGACCATCACCAACTGATTAAAGGTCCCATATGCCTCTCTAGGTAGCTCAATATACCATTTCATAGCAAGTCCAATGAGAGTGCATTGAAACAATTTTAATCTAATAGAATCGTCATTAAGGGAATTCAATGAGTACCAAAGGTGAAAGGTAGTAACGTGATCACCAAGATCCTCTCCATTATTTCCTTCAAACATTAGAATGTCCAAAGGAAGTTTGGTGGGAACGAGAGGCCATGTAGGATCATGACTCACAAGGTCATTCGTTAAATCAGACAAATCTGGCAGATTAAGCATGACCAAGAAAGGGAGACGGGGTTGCGACATTTGGCCCCAACCTCCCACGAAAGATTGTGTGTGCATAATTGTAGCCCATCCAAGATTTTGGTAAGAACCATAGCCCTGTCTGGGATTATAAGGCCCTCCTCAAGGCTGATTCATATAAGGTAGGTTGGGCATCATTTCGATAGGAATGTTCTGTTGAGGATTATACAAGTTTCCCCTAGCTGGATTGGATCCAGGTTGGGGGTTATGAAAACTGCCCCCAGTCGGATTAGATCTGTGTTGGGGGTTGCCTAAAGGGTAAGAATAACCTCCTCTAGGTGGGAACCCAGAGGATTGAAGTGGATTCGTCATGCCAAAAGTATTGGTCGGAATCGACATCGAGGAGGTAGGTGTATAGGAAGGAACTTGTCTGATAGGTTGCTTGTTCCACCCAGAAGCATTAGGATAAGACCCAGAGTTAAAAGTGGGAACACTTCCTATATTAGGATTCATTTGAGGGATGGAATTCAAAAATTCCCCCCAAGTCTCATGCTATCATTAAGGCCAACAACTGGGATGGAATTCGAAAATTATGAAGTAAAGTTGGGCATACCATAGGAAAATGGACTAGAATCCATAGGGATGGAMTGAACATTGTAACCCAGMGASTGACCAAGAGACCCAAAAGGGTTCAAGGYAAGAGATGAAGCATTAACTGTAGGCCGAATCATAGTAATGATAGGTKCTTCCGGCACTGCAACTGTAGTGGTTGCAGGAGTTRAAGGGGTGCCATGACCTACAGTGGGTATGGGAGTCGAAGATCTCCCAGTGTTYTGAAGACTAGATTCAGTACTCATCCTTGTGGAACCACAAGTCTGAAAGGTGGATGTGTGTGTACCACATCTAATAAATCTACGCATTTTAGAAGGAAAGAACTTGAAATCCGATGGTAACTGTAACAACTGACGGGATCGGCGGGGATGCTGGTCCGACTCCATGACAACTTATGACTCTACAAAATAAAAATATATCCTAAGGCCAACTGGTAGTCAAAGAACATACCAAAAAGTCAAATAGCCAATATGCATGCAAACGGGCTAAAGTGGCTGAGTGTCCTCCCTCCCTCATGGTCCAAGAGGGACTTGAGACTCCCTGCTAAATTTTGGAGGTAATAGAATCAATTATAGGGGCCCTCACGAGCTTAACAACCAGTAGGTCAGATCCCCTCGGAGAGGTAATCCTCCATAAAGTCTGTGTGCTATTCGACCTCAATCTGACCCAGGGTACCTACAGAATAACCCTTGCAAGTAACCTATGAGATACCTAATTCAAGCAACTAATAAAACATTGTATAACCGATGCATAGGCGAGTAGTCGTAAGTCCATATCACCGTATGGGCAAGGTAGCAAAGCCCAAAACCTTGAGAGCACTGCCTCTCATGGAGGTATGGGCACTAGCAAGATCCCCAAATACAAATAAATCTGTAGAAATATCTCTAACGATAGGCGAGTATCTGGGGTATATCCCTTCAACTAACTTCACGTGACCTCGTGATTAACTTCGGTGTGAGCAGAGCCTCCTGATATTACCAATTATACAATGGATTTATCAACTCCCTTTCTCACACACATATGTTGATTTAATTTCCTTGGAGAAGTTTACTCACAAAATCCTATTCCAAGGCCTTTATCCTAGACTAGTTTGTGCACCCTAGAAAATAAAATGGTGACTAATCAATTTTAATTTAAAGCGTAAATTTTGTTGGCCGTGATTTACTAAAAAAGGTATATGGTGATGAAACCAATGGTGTTATGACTCTGCAAGAAAAGTAAATATGAATATATAATGCAAATTCTAACTTTAACTTTTCAATGAATGATATGCATATAAAAAACAATGCAATTTTCAATTTCAATTATGCAATTTAGAAGTAAAATGCAATCTTTCACTACATGCGCTAAGCTAATGATAAAGATTCAAAAGACAAAAATGCCAAGCAATGCAAAATGCCTATTTTTTTGTATTTTCAATATACTAGGGTTCTCTCAGCAATAACATAAGAGATTGGGGGCTGAACACTGTGTTCAGACTTGAGGGACAAAGGGATGCAGACTCAATATGAAGTAATTTATCTAGAGTAACTTTTCTCTCAAAGTTGAATGCTTTCTCCTTTTTTTCCATAGCTCGGAAATGGCCCATTTATAGCCTTCAAAATGGAACTGAAGGGCTGAGTCGGAATGTTTCCAGTATATGGAAGGCCAAGGATCAGATATATCCTGTCTTGACATGGAAACTTGAATCCATTTTTGTATTTTCTGACACAAATCCTGATGTACGTGGGCTGTAGTGGATAAGCCTACGTATACGCATGTTGTATAATAGGTAGGGCACATATATGTGGAAAAAATATGTATTTTTAGCTCTGGATTCATCAAAAAGGGATGACAAGTCTACATAGGGAAATGGAAAAGGGCCCTTTGTGAAAGATTGCATAGGGTGAGGCAAATATTGCTATAACACCTGTATGGTTAGGCCTAGCAACCCCGTACTAATGATAAATCCTCCCCAAAACCTCACGCTGCAACTGGAATACCTTCACATTAACTTGTGTTTGATCTCTCTACTGCTATAACCTAAAACTATAGCTTGATGAAGAACCTATGTGGTCCCCCCGACAGACTAGGGTGTGCCTCTCAACATCGAACTCTATCAATGGTGGTGCTTTCATCCAGAAATCCACAAAACAAGAAACTCCTCTTTGGGTTCTAATTTCCAATTCATAATCTACATAATGAGGAACTAAGTTGACTTTTCTGCTTTTATATCCCTCCTCATCTAATTACTCATTCACTTTATCAATTAAGTGACTTTTCCCTAAGTTTTGATTTAATAATCACTTAAGTCACTTAAAACACCTTTTTTTCTTCTTTTATTACTTAATGTCACTTTCAACTTGGGATTTTCTGGTAAATGACATCAAATAATTATTTTATTCCCTTTTCTTTTGACTATAGCCTACGAGAACCAATATAGGCTACTTAGTCGCTCCTCTTCGAGTCATCAATGGGAAAGGGACATTATAGTCATTCCTTCTCGAGATTTCTTGTCCTCAAGCAACATCAATCTAGGGTGTTGTAGGATCTAATCTCCCTCCCATGTAGCATCCTCGATTGGAAGACCCCTCCATCTGAATATGAACTCCTTGATAATTTGACTCCTCAGCCTGCACTCCTTGTGCTCCATAACCTCCTCCGACACCAACTCCAACTAACCCTCATCATCCAATGGTGGAAACTCCTCTGAAGTAGTAACCTATTGGTCCACTTCCTTCCCGAGGCAAGAAATGCGGAACACATTGTGGATCTTGCTACCTTCTCGTAGCTCTATCTCATAGGCCACCTCACCGAATTTCCAGGTGATTCGGTAAGGTCCATAGAACTTGGGTTTCAGTTTTTATACTCCACTTTTTTTCAAAGAAGACTGTATGTATGACTTAAATATTCAAAATTCCAAATCCCCCACCTCAAAGTTTCATTCTACTCTCTGTTAGTCTGCATATACTTTATGTCGATTCTGTGTTATTTGCAGATTTTCCTTCAATATTTTGAGAATCTCCTAACTCTCCTCTATCTAATATTTGGCTTTGGGAGCCCTGTTGTTCCCAAACATTGTCTCCACGAATTATGGTGTGTCGTACCCATACAAGGCTATGAATGGTGTCATCCTGATGGACATATCATATGTTGTGTTATAAAAGTACATGCCCACATGGAGCCACTTTACCCACGCGTGTTATTGTCCCCCTACATAGTTCCTCAGGTACCCTTCCACCCATTTATTGACTATCTCTATCTGTTTTTTGGTCTGTGGATGGTAACCGGTACTTGTAACCAACTCGGTGCCAACCAACATGAACAAATCCTTCCAAAAACACATTGATGAAGTGCCCATCTCCATAGCTAACTATATTCCTAGGAAACCCTTGTAGTTTGAAGACCTCTATGAAGAATAACTATGTGTTGGCGCAAACCAATTTTGGGGAGAATCAAGGAAGTTTTGAAGGAATCAAAGCAACGGTAGAAAATAGGGGACCACGCCGGAAATAGAGGAAAAGAAGCACCGTAAACAAGGGAAAATATGCACCAGGAAAAAAAAGTTACAAAGTGGACAAACTGCAGCAGAGTAGTTGGAAAGTAGACAAGCACCGACATGAAGAATAACTGGATCGAGGACTAGCCATGAATGACTCGGTTGGAAAGTGGACAAACCTAATCCTCTTAGGGTTAGGATTTTTGTAAGGGATTTGCCCCATTTCGGTTGTATAAGTAGAATGTATTAGGACTATGTGTTGGTTGTTGGTTGTTTTCTTTTGGTGGTCCTTTTAGTTGAGAATTACTGCGATATATGGAGATCGACTATAATGAAGGAAGAACTGTATAGTGCGCAACACTAGATTTTCCATGAAGAATAATAAGAAGTTGAAGCGACAAATATTTGTGGACGTGGCCCTAAGGGGGGTGACCACGATATATTTGTGTTATGTGTGTATGTTTGTAGTACCTATGATTGTATTTTCTTCAATGAGTTTTATGATGAATATGTTAATTGATAAAGGAAATAACACTGCACGCTAAGAATAAACTAATATAACCTGCATAACAACACTAAGTGACTGAATGTCGTAGCTAGTGGTTTTTATTGGATAAATTGGTGAATGCAGACATAAACTAATCTCCCTGGATCCACCTGGATCTATAACAAAACAAAACAGTACATGACACTTTCCCTAAGTTACAATCATTGATTTTAGTATCAAAGAAGGAATAGATGGAATACCTTTAGATATCGCTTCCCTATATCTTTGTTGTCCCTGCTTCGCTCCGGTGCTCTTGTGAGATCAAATCTGCAATGACAAAAACCAACCAAAGTGAAAGAAACACTAGTATATTCAATGAAAACCTATGCATGTGATCAAGTTGTTCGACAACACAGGTATTCCAACAGAGGACGAACACCTTCAATAACCACTCACATAACCAAATCAAAGATCAACACACCGATGTTTTCACGTGGTAAAACCCCTACAGGGAAACATCCACGACCCCAACCAATGCGACCACTTGGAGCAGTTTATTAATGCAAAGAAAAATATTACATAGAGATTTTACAAGAGAGTTTCTCACAATCGATCATTGAAAAATGACCCTCCAAGCTCTTTAAATAGAGATCATGGACCAATTGGGTGTTAAGCCATAGATCAATGGTCGTTAAGATCAAGGAGAGTATGAACCATTGGATCACTCTAAGTCAGAAACATATTGTGACCGTCGGATTTCCTAAATTCAAATGCATACTAATGCATACTAAAGAAACACACTTTTACCTAACGCCATATTAGACCAAGTAGATATTAACTAACTCCTAAGTGTCTAAATATCCTAACATCCCCCCTTAAGAACAACTTGGGATAGGATTGAAGTATTTACAATAGTGATACAATAGGAGAAGGAAGGAGGCATTAGAGCCTATCCCCATTTAATGACAACTTCTTGAACTCCTAACATAGATCGAAGTTTGGAAAACTTCGCTTCTGTAAGAGACTTTGTGAAAATGTCTACAACTTGATCTTCTGTAGGGAAAAAGAGCACTTCAATAACTTGATCATGAATTAGCTTTCTGATGAAGTGCATGTGTATCTCGATGTGTTTTCTATGCTAATGTTGAACTGGGTCTTTGGTGAGCTTGATGGCACTCTGATTGTCACACCAAAGGCTTGTCGGATGCTGGTGCTAGAATCCAAAATCTAAAAGGATCTATCAAAGCCACAGGGCTTCCTGAATTGCATTTACTATTGCTCAGTATTCTGCTTCTACTGAAGACAATGCAATAGTCTGTTGTTTCTTACAGGCCCAAGTGATAGGTCCTGAACCAAGTCTGAAAACATAACCTGCAGTAGATTTTCGATCATCAGGGTCATCGACCCAATCTAAATCAGTGAAACCAACCAATAAAGGAGTCCCCCTTGAACTGTAATGTATCTCAAACTGAACTGTACCACGAACATAGTGAAGTACCCTTTTAGCTTCTTTCCATTGGCTTTCATGGGGTGTTTGCATATATCAGACAATAAGACCAACAACAAAGGAAAGATCAGGACGGGTATGAGTCAAGTATAAGAGGCTACCAACTAACTGACGGTACAGGGTGGCATCAACTTCAAGAGAAGTACAGGTGGCAGAAAGCTTGACTCCAGATTGGAAGGGAGAAGGGGTTGGTTTACAATCATCCATGTGAAAGCGACGAAGAAGGTCACAAGCATACTTAGACTGGGAAAGAAAAATTCCTTCATTGGTTTGCAAAACTTGGAGGCCAAAGAAATAGTGCAAAAAACCTAAGTCTGTCATTTCAAATTTCTTCTTAAGGTTGGTTTTCACATGGTTTAAAAGTTTTGAGTCACTACTAGTAATGATAAGTTCATAAACATAAAGGAAAAGGATTATGAGATGGCTTCCTACTTTCTTGGTATAGACATTAGGATCAGAATGGCATCTAGAGAATCCAGTGGCAATAAGAAAGCTATCTATTTTGGCATACCGAGCTCGGGGATCTTGCTTGAGACCATAAAGAGATTTCTTGAGGCGACAAACAAGGCTAGAGTCATTTTGGACATAGCCAAGAGGTTGTTCCATGTATATTTATTCTTGCAAATCTCTATGCAAGAAGGTGGATTTAACATCCATCTGATGGAC
>JASDQU010819866.1:6191-20885 GCA_032191745.1 Picea mariana
GATTTCTAAATTTGTTGATGTATACAAAAATTAAAAATGAATAACATGAGATCAATTATATATTATCAACTTAAAGAACGAATTTATTGATGACATCAATTTCTAAATTTGCTGATGTATACAAGAATTCAAAATGAATAGCATGGGATGAAATATATATTATCAACTTCAATGAAAATAATTTCTCTGTACTATATTGACAAAATATAATTGACTTATTCTTTATCAAGTTCCTTTTTCCATTCGTTTGGAGTAGCTCCCCTTCCCTTTCTTTCCTCATCTTGATGTTTGTCCCAAATGACCACCCCTAATGTGTCGTCAATTTTCTTGAGGTACTCACTGCATAATAGAACGACTTGTATACTATGTACCCATCTTACATAGAGCCCTCTAGTTTTTCCATTTGTCGAACAAATCCTTTCAATTTTTTCATGTACTTCTCTAAGAAGAAAATCCAATGACATAAGAGCACCCCAAATAATTCAACCTCATCAGATAGGTGAATTAGAAGATGGAATTTCAAGTCCATAAAAATCGTGGGCAATTCCTTCTCAAACATACAAACAATCTCAGCTATCTCTCGATGCCACCATGGAATGTTTGTTGGGCCCTTCATTTTTACGAATAGAAGTTACACAAGTTATGTTGCAGCTTCATTTTGGTGAACAGAAGTTGCACAAGCTGCTTAGGAGTTGGACAACAGAATAAAGGAAGAAACAAAAAGTGGTTGGAAGGACAACGCAACATCAATTTTGAAGAAAAAAGTTACAACAAGATCAATAAGAAGAGAGAACTCTCGGGTTCTCAACCAGAAAACCTAGATTGGATTATATATATGAGATCAATATGATTGTAAAAGGGTTGGTAGGTTTTTTTTTTTTTCTAGAGTCATTTTTGTTATCGTTCATGTTGCTAGCTTAGTTGAGTCTTGAGATGTGGGTAAGAACCAGACTGTTAATGTAAAAGAGTTATGTATTATTGTAGAGTTGGAAAGAGTAAGGGACTGAGATAACCTTGTTTCACACTAGTTGGGGAGTATCTATTGATTTCTTGTATATGTGACTCAAGCTATGAGAAGAACCTGATATATGCTAATACAATTGGAGACCCAAATTTTGAATATATCTTGTGTATCTAGTCTTCTGAATGTATTGAATGTTACTCTGTATTATATTTTATGTCTGATATGCTTAATTGCTTCCTTGTGAATGACGACACAACTCTGTTTCTTTATTCTCAGTTAGGAAATGTTCAGTACTACTACAGGTTTAATCTATCTTGTGCAAGACTAACATGAATCTTGATACTTCATATATTTTTCTAAGTATTCTCCTTACCTTTCCCTTTCTTTCTCATCTCGGTTGCGCTTCGGGTGAGACTTCTTCCCTCCCAGAAATATGAAAATTCCAATGCTCTAGACTACTTCAGTACCTTTTTTTGGTAACTGTAAGAGAACCCTAGTCTGATCACTTTTGCACCAACAAAATGGTTTTGTTGTCGGGACCTATGCTTTAAAAGGGAACATGTAAGGAGGATGCTTCCACGGATCTATATATGTGATATTCACCAATGGTGGGAACAAAATTGTGATGTCTTTATATGGAAGGAACCAGAGTTGCGAGGTAAAAGTGAGAAGGCTACAAGAGATTCCATCTTTTACTCAGAAATATCAAGTGACCAGTATGAGATATTCTGGGTAAAATTCCCAGAAGAACTATTCCATTGGATAGATCGACTACAAGAAGATATAGAATTCAAAGAATGCATCAAGAAGACATGTACTTGGGATACAGAGAAGATCGAAACACTTCATCAATTGGATCACCAGATTACCTGAGCATTCAATTTTTGGGTTAACATGACTCTAGAAGGATATATCATTGAATTCGCAGCTAAGAATCACCAATATTTTTGATGGGCATAAGAAATTTTCAAGAAAGGTGCATGTGGAAGATTGTTGAGGGAAATTCCTTTATGGATCAAAGAATTCTTGATGGAGGAGGGGATGATAATTATTACCTCGACTGAGATGGCAGCCTAAACACCTACACTTGGGGTAGGGTGATTTTGGAGTAGGATCATGACTTGAGAAGGGGAAAGGGTTCTTTGACATATGCGAGAAGATCAAGAAACAAATGCAAGAAATGAGCGAACCTTGAGGAGAGTCTCCATAGTTGAGAAGTGGTGGTGTGGAAAGGTAAAGAAAGAAACAAAGTAGTCTGAGGTGTTATGAAAAGAAATCAGATCAAGAGGAACAAATGAAAGAAAGAAAGAAGAGTTGAGGAAGGTGAGAAGACAAGAAAAATTGGATAGTATAAGATTACAACAGAGAGAAGCACAAAGAGGAAGGAGTCCCCAGATGAGTGGACGAGAAGAGGAGTGTGGAGAAGCAAGGGCAGATGAAGCAGGTCTAGATCTTGCAAGAGACCAAGAAGATTCAGCCCTGATAATAGGAAACATCAAGAATCAGGCCGAGAAGGCTGCTCCAGAGGAAGAAAATGAGACCCCCCACATCAAAGAAACTCTCCCAGAATTTAGTGGAACCATCCCCGAATGACCCATCCCCCAGGTCTCCTCTATACCTGTGGTAAATTCTGCACCGCATACTTAAGCCAATTTTATTCCATCGCATCCAGTTAGTCAGTCACAGTCTGTAACTGTAAACACTAGGATGATATTGGGATCCCCATGCATATCGCAACCAGGACCATTAGGTTTCATTCTAACAAGAACAATAAGACCTAGAATGGCTGGAAATTTGGGAGGATCGATCGCTCGATACCCATAGTTCTAGGGTAAAAGGGATGAGGATGTAGAACAACATTGGTTCTCATGTGAATCCATCTAGATATCCAGAGGGACTCTTGATGAAAAACAATTAGTATAATTGCAGACTACCTTGAGGGGTTGTGCCCTCAAATGGTACATGAAGGATACTAAACCAGGAGTGGAAGGAAAAGCGTTCACCCTTGCCCAAGTTTGCTTGAAGTTCATTTCCAAATTCAAAATACCTCAGTTAGAGCAACAAGCTCTCTCTAAGTTGTGGGAGATTCAAGAAAGGGAAGAAGAATCTGTCTGGGAGTACAATAAAAAATTTAAAGATGTTATTGGGAGGTTAGCACATCTAATTCACAAAGATCATCAGAGGGAATGGTACATCCAAGGATTAATACCTCTGACGATAATTCCTCTAACACAACAACAGATAGCCACCTTAACGAACGCCTTGGAATAATCAATGAAGATCAAATCCATGGCAGGTTATCTAGGGAGTCTGAGGGTGACCATGCCTCCAGTGGATGCAAATTTGTCACAACTCTAGGGAAAAATATCCACGCTAATGGAGAAGATTCAACAATTAACCATACCAAGACCAGGACGAAATCAGGTTTGGTGCACAGGATGCTACATAGAGGGGCATATGGAAATTGAATGTAGGTGCATGAGGGGAATGGGACATCTTCACAATCTGATTGGACCCTCTCCAAGACCAACGAGAGGAGTTGCACAAGTATTTGCAACTCCACCATTCCACGTACCAGGGCTATACCAGACCTTTCCAAGAACTCATACATCTCAACCAACTGAGTATTGTGATATTTTTTGGACACATGGGCATGCATTGAGACAATGTCCTATTATGCAGAACTACACGACTGCGCCTAATAAAATATATTGTGAGTTCTGCACATCTATGACACACGCTACGAATCAATGTAGAGCGTTGGACGTGCTTGCTGACAGATTAGGTCGGACAACATTCAGAATAAACAAAACCCCCCAGGGACCTGGAAGAGGCAAGGGAGGTGGGGCTAGCTGTGGATTCATAGGAGGAAGAAATGGAGGAAGAGGGTCGAGTCGATGTTACAACTGTAATGAACAAGGTCACTTGGCTAGAGACTACCCTCACCCAAGATGACCATGGTGCTCTCACTACAAAAATAATGTGCATGCAACTGAAGACTAGCAAGAACTGATCATGAAATGGGAAGATTGGGTTCATCAACGAGGAGATAACCTCATAAGCTTATAAATGAAAAGGGGAATCGAGGGAAAACTACCTAAGATCAACATCATTACTCGTGGAGGAGAAAAAAATGGGGAAGATGCAAACAGTTAGCCCAAGATTAAGAAAGCAACTCCCAAGGATGATAGTATGACCCTTTGAAACAAAAGTTGTTCTTCAAAAATGCAATATAAATATTGAAGAGTAACCCCACTCCAGAGATAATGGAGAATTCCCCTAAATTCACCTCTCAACCTAAAATTGCGCAAGCCCCTACCTCACCACCGACACCTAGAAACTATATAATTCCAAAGAGACACCATGAACAGTCTCAAAACGTAATCAATATATGGTTTCAATTGTTCTTTGATATTCTAGAGGATGATCAACTTACGGAAAAGTTGTGCAACACCCTGTACCTAATACTGGGAAATGAGGGAACCCTAGAAGCCATAGTAAGGACCAACCTCCATGAGAAGAATACCCAGATAATACAAAGAAGAAATGTGTGCACAAGAAAATAATTTAGGTTAGAATCCCAGCTAGATGATTTTGAGACTAAAGATGTCATGTGAGATTTGGGATCCGATGTCAACATCCTACCCAAAAATACCTGGGAATATTTGGGAAAACCTTAGTTAGTATATTCCCCCATCCAGTTGAGAATGGAAAACCAATACTGCATTTTCCCACTAGGAAGACTGGAAAATGTGGAAATAGATGTTGTGGGAGTTAAAACCACAACTGATTTTGAGGTAATTGAAATCATGGGAGATAAGGATCCCTACCCTACTCTACTCAGAATTTATTGGGAATACACCAACTATGTTATCATTGATCTAAAGAGGGGCATGATGACATTTGAGGTGGATGAGATAAAAGTAGTTCATCCCTTGAATCCATATTTAGGGCCTAGATACAATGAACCAGTGGGTAACAATATGGAATCAAATTCTCTTGACCAATAATACACCATAACAGCAGGAACGAGACCAAATTACATAAATCCCACTGCATATGGATTGATAAGTTGGAGAAGCATACAATCTCTTGACGAGGATTCAAAATTAGCATTTGACAGTTGGTGGTAGGGATCATATGAATGATTCTCAAGATGATGTGCAACTATCATAGAAACAAGATGGATTGGAACCGAGATCAGAGAACACCCAACATATGATGGTACATCAAAGGTACACATTTTTCTTGCCAGCATGGAAGAGAAAATAGTGATGGATCAAAGGATCTATGTTCTTGACTTAGCCCTGCAACATAACCCTACTAGATGGTGGGCCACTCATAAAGCCTTGATTATGGAGTGGGAAGACGTGAAGAAAGCCATCCGATGTCGATTCCAAAGTAGGGATCATCTGAAAGAAGAGATGAATATGTATTTTCAATATACACAATTGTTCGATGGACGGTATGACCCTAAAGTGCATATTTATGGATATTGAGCATTGCTTGAAGCTGTGGCAAGTTGCGGAAGTACCCTCTCACCTATAGGTTCAGGTATTTCTCCATTCACTGGGTCCAATTCCAAAATCATGGTACATACATGAAGAGACCAGAAGACAAACAAATTGTTGGCAGACCTTACAAGACCAGTCTTGCAGGGAATTCTCCTTTACAGGTAAGTACCTTGAGCTCAACATAGTTATTCAAAGAATAAAAGAAATTACTTTTATTGACATTTGCAAAAAGATATCAAGTCCATTATTATGTGTTGACCGAGTTCAATTGCTTCATCCTAGTCTGAGTCTTGAATATGATAAGATAATTGTACCTTACTGTAAAGTTGAGAAAGACCTGGAAAAACCTGATGACTTAGAAGAACTTAGAAACTTAACTATCAAGGAAATAAAAGGTAGTAGAGAGATTCGGGATACTATACCTAGTCACACATGTAGCTCTTATAACCATCCACTAAATTTTTAAAAAGTTAATATAGGGAGTACAGAGCATCCTAAGATAGATTCTATAGGATATTACTGGGATGAACAAACTATGAATGAAGTACACAACCTGTTGCGAGAGTATGCAGACTTGTTTTCGAAAACATTCTCAGAACTGAAAGGTATAAAAGGAACCATGGGAGAAATGAATATCTAGTTGAAACTCGACTCAAAACCTGTGAAACACAGACCATACTACCTTAATCCTAAAATAAAAAGAGAAGGTCAAGAAGGAAGTAGAAAAAATGATTGCAATAAAACTTATCTTTCCAATTGAAGAAGCCAAGTGGGTTAGCCCCATAGTTATCTAGATAAAGAAGGATACATAAGACATTCGGGGTCTGTGTGGACTATAGAAGTCTGAATTTTGCATGTGTGCACAATCCATTTCCAACACCTTTCAGTGACAAAGTGTTAGATCAGGTTGCAGGAAATTAATCTTATTCATTTACAGATGAATTCTGAGGATATCACCAAGTCAGAATTACAGAGAAGACAAGAAGAATACCACATTCATAACTGAATGGGGGTCATTTTCATACAATGTAATTCCCTTTGGCTTAAAGAATGCCAATGTAGTCTTCTCTCGGATCGTAATAACAACATTTTGAGAGTTCATCCACAAGTTTTAAGAGTTCTACATGGATGATTGAACAATATACATCCCGCTAAAAGAAAATGTAGCACGACTCCGTCTAATGTTTGATAGATGTCGTGAATTACAAATATCTATGAATCTAAAAAAGTGCATCTTATGTGTACCACATGGAAATCTTCTAGGCCATATTGTATGCAAAGAAGGAGTCCTGGTAGATCCAACTAAAGTTGCGGTCATTCTGAATATGTCAACACCTACAAGTGCTAAACTGTTGCGCTCTACGCTTGGACATATAGGATATTACCACAGGTTTATCAGAATATATGCAACTATCACCGCACCTCTAGAAACATTATTGAAGAAGTCCAAAATATTTCGGTGGACACTAGAGTGTGACAAAGCATTCGACTTTCTCAAAGAAAAACTAAGTACTATACCTATCTTGATATTTCCCAATTGGGAAATTGAATTCCATGTACATGTGGATGCATCGAGCATTTCCCTGGGAGCCATATTAGCGCAACCAGGGGAAGGAAATATGGACCACCCTATCAATTTTTCCAGCAGAAAACTTTCGCAAGCTGAACACAACTATGCAACCACTGAAAGGGAAGGTCTAGCTATGATTTATGCATTAAAAAAGTTTAGACACTATTTGTTAGGGTCTCATTTCAAATTTTTTACTGACCACTCTATGTTGAAGTAGCTAGTTAATAAACCAGTACTTGAAGGAAGGATTTGCAGGTGTCTACTTCTCTTTCAATATTTTTCTTTCGAAGTAGTTGTCAAACCAAGAAGATGCAATGTGGGTCCATATCACCTTTCCAGGTTGAAGTAAGGGGAAAGTGGTGGAGCAGTGGATGATCAGCTCCCAAATGCGGAATTTTTCTGAATTGAGTCCATCCCAGAGTATCTTGAATACATTTATATATTCCTTAGTACAAGGACCTACCCAGAAACTTACTCCGCAACCCAAAAATGACATATGGTGGTTCGAGAAACCGACTATCAACTGATTGCAGGATAATTGTACAAATTGGGACTTGACAACATCCTCAGAAGATATGTCTTGAACTACCAGAGGCAAGATATTCTGTGGGAATTCCACAATGGATTTGCGAGAGGACATGTTGGAGGTAAAGCTACTACACAGAAGGTGCTTCAAGCTGGATTATGGTGGGATACATTATTTAAAGATGCTAAAGAGTATGCTAGATCTTGTGATACCTGCCAAAGAGTAGGGAAGACATCACACATAGATGCATTACCTCTTCAGCCAGTTAGAGCACTTCAGGATTTTGAGAAGTGGGTTGTTGAATTTCTTGGACCAATCAACCTGCCAACTAAGAATTCAAAGGCCAAATACATCATTACTGCAACATATTACCTCACGAGATGGGTTGAAGAAGAGGAAGTTCAAGATTGTTTGAAAATTACAACTACTATATTCATCTTTCAAAATGCCATTACTCAGTTTGGATTCCCTAGAAGTTTGACCAGTGATCAAGGTAGTCACTTTATTAGCAGTACAATCAAAAATTTGACAACGAAATTCCTTATGCAACACCATAAGAGAATTCCTTATCATCCACAAGCTAACGACACAATGGAGGCATTCAAAAAAATTATGGAAAGAGAACTAACCAAAGTATGTTAGGAAAACATGGAAGATTGGGATGATAGAGTTCCAGGAGTCTTGTGGGCTTACAGGACTACCACGAAGAAGCTACATAGGTATACTCCATTTCAAGTGGTTTATGGGAAAGAAGTCATTGTACCTGCAGAGTTTATCACCCCTATTCTATATATATCACATGCTACACACATGACATATGATGAATCAGTTGTGCAGAGGATTGCAGACTTGAAAGAACTTGAGGAAGCAAGATTTCTAGCAAATTTTCATTAGGTAGTTGAGAAAGCTAGATAGAAATCTTGGCATGCCAGGCACATTAAGGCCAAAATATTTGTGCAAGGGGATAAGATACTACTCTACGACAACCAATATCATAAGCATCCAGGCAAATTGTGCATGCATTGGTTGGGTCCATTCATAGTTGTGGAAATCCAACACTTTGGTGCAATGAAGCTAGAGCAACTGGATGGTATTCTTCGACCATGTTGGGTGAATGGAGCTCGCCTAAAACCAAACATTTCTCATGATTGAGCCAAAGGAGTGTTGCTCCAGTCCAAAGGAGCATGTACAATAGTTAGATTTTAATTTCTCTAATTTCTTTAATTGAGTTAATAACGTCAGAGTGTGCATAGTTGCACCATAACATATGTTTATTTTTTAGTCTAAGTGTTGCTTCTATGCATAACTCCTTACTCAGCCACACAGTTTCAGATGAGTCACCATCATATTAAAGGAGGTCATTAAACATGAAAGAGACCATCATGGTGGTCGGGAAGGAGTAAATTCGAACTGTATCTAAGTCCAAGTACCATCCGTGTCATTTCCAGTCATACCCTTTATGGTTGCTACAATATCCCATCAGAACTTTTCGTTAAGCCATAAAGGCACGATATGTGTAGATTCCATCGATATCCCGGGCATAATTTTCAACCGTTGAAACATAAATCCCCCTCATATCGACCATGTCCTTGTTATCCTGTACGTTAAAGCCAGAATCACCCGATAGATTTTACCCTGTTACCAGTCCCGTCGGACACTGAAGCATGAGATTGAATTGTTGGCCTAAGTATGAGTGTCTTTATGAGATACTACAGATATTTCAAGTTATCCAGTTTATAAGATCCCATAAACTTGAGGAGTGAGACTCACTTTTTGTTAGCTACCCTTTGGTTTTGAATTATCTGCACCCGAGCATACTCTGAGAAGTGTTTCACTCCCAGTCGCAACCCTGACCCCAACTCACACAATTTACTAGCGCTTCAGAGCCAACATGCCGAGAGAAATAGGAGGTTGGAGTTCGGCTCCCAAATAAGCAATTCCAGATGAGCTGCATGATCCCAAGATCAAGGTCATAGGAAATGTCAAGGGGAATACTAAGCACATAAAACTCCTCGACCTTGACCTGATGGACCAAGTATTGTTCCCGCAGATGAATATTAGTTTGTTCTCGGAATTAGCTCCAGATGCAATGGGAGGCATGTAATTTTTCCCCAAAATAGAATTCATCAACCTTTTTAATTCCACAACTATGCACCTCAAGGATTTACCGATCTTCAGGACCACTGGTGAGGTTGTGCGGTGCACAAATTTTTCGATCAGTGTAATGCATGATACGATCCTATGGATCGAGAGAAGATATTTGATTCACGCAGATGACATCTAACAAATCACTGGATTATCCCTTGAGGGTGAGGATGCATCCAAAGGATTTCAAGGCCCAAGCAAGCATGGGAAGAGGAAGGTTGAATTCAGCATGTACGATAAATTCCACACTCAGAGAGGAGGGTGCACGATGAAGATTGATCCGATTATTGCAGAAATGGTCCGGGCATCCTGCTATGTCATTGCAAGTAAGGTCATTCACTCCTACTATAATGGAGAATGCACCTTAGATTCTCTTTCAATAGCACACTTCTGCGCAAATGGGGTTGTGTTCAATTGGCGCAGCTACCTTCTAGAGGAACTCTTAATTGCTTATGAGGAATCTCAAGAGAAAGGAGGAACATTCACATATGGATATGTGTTAGTAGCATTTGCAATATGGAAATGGAGTCCACCCATGGGAAGACAGTTGGCACCAATGGACAAAGGTCTCCTTGCGAAAATGTTTGAACCGTGGCATGCAAGGGTGGATCATGAGAACCTAGAGTTCAACAATGTGGCGTTTTTAAAGTGGTACAATCATCTTATTGACACAACTTAGTGGTGGCGCATAGCATAAGAGTTGTTGAATCTCAACACCTAGAACCTCACATTTGGACTAAACTGCCACAATACCCTTGTCTGGTCGAGGCACATGAGGCCCAAGGACTTCCACTCAAGGTTGCTACCTTTCTACCTAGATGAGGAAGCATTTGAAAAAGAGGTCATGTCATGGAATGACGTCAAGCACAACCCTCGCAAGTCAGGTATGCACTACCTCTTGCCACCACAGATTTTAAAGAAAAGGGGGCAATTCAAAGAAGCAGGACCAAGTTCCGATGCAACATAGGTGAAACAGAAAGCTCAAACGCCAACAGAATTAGAAGCAAAAGAGGAATATAAACCTCTAGAGTGGAAGAAGAGGAAATTTACAATGTTTCTGTAGCTCCCAGAACAGATCGTGCTATCAAGGAAGGATGTGAATGAGATCATAGATGTTGTGTTTATAGGGACTATCTCAATTAAGAAACCCCAAACATGTATTTCCCCTGTAAAAATATTGAACCCACAACCAATATCCGCGGTTGTACCTCATACCAGAGCAGCCACTCATGGTGCCTAGACTGTGATTAACATGACAGATGATCCTGACCTAGATGCCAATGCATTCTCAACTGTCATTATTGAGAAAGCCCCATCACCACCACAAGCCCCATCGCCACCACAAGAGACCATTGTTCCCTCCCGAACCACATCCCCCGAGCCAATGCAGTTGGATATCTCTGACACTTCCAAGAATGTGGAAGTACCCATTAAATTACCTACCAAAACCTTGAGCCAGCCAACCACTCTGTTGGTACCCTTTTTGATCACTCTGCCTTCGGCAGAAAGTCAACAACAAGAAATCCCCTTATTCACCCCAGAATCAGAAGTTCCCATTACAACAGTTAGTGTTCAGATCCCCACAAACAAAAGTGAGACTCTAGAAGTTGTCTATACCATTAAGGACAGAAACATAACAAGATCAATCAACACAATCGAAACAAAGCACCACATCATTGAAAGCGCAAATGGAGTCAGTACTCCAGAATCCACAACCATGCGCAGAACTGTTAAAACTTTTCCTAGAAAAGACAAAGGTTCTCCCTATAATTCCAATGACTCTGAAGACTAGACTTACACATGGACTGTAAGGTTCATCCCCAAGTGAAGAAGAAGTGGAGACACCCTCAGAATATTCGATGGCTAATGGATTTCCACTACAATTTCAATTACCCCTAGATCCCACTACTTCGTTTGACAACCTCGCTCAGTTTCCGACAACGCAACTAGTGGGATTAATCAAAGCCTTGACTAAGAAATTGGAGCAGAGGATCCAACAGGAACAAAGGGAAGACGACCTCCGGAATCAAGAAGGACTTCTGGCATAGACATGAAGAACGCATGAGGAATATTTAAAGATTTAGGAAGAGTATAAAGTAGAGAAGGTGAAGGAAAAACTAACAGAGTCTTTGACAATGATCAAAAATACAACGCATCAGCTTCCAGAATCCAGTGCAACAAGTTATCTTGTGGAACCGATCAAATTAATTCAGGTATCCCGGTCTGAGATGGAAAAACGAGTGGAATATCTCAAAGAATAGTTGCGGGAAAGTAAGCAAGAAGCTAAACTACAACCCAGGAAGCTACAAGACCAAATGGGAAAAGTGGTTTTGAAAGGAAACAATGAAAGAGTGACCTTGCATAAAAGTACTATAGAATGCACAACATTTTTCAAATAGGTTAGTGATTGGATGGGAATTATTTTGAGGCACAACCAAAAATTGGAGGACCTACGCTTGGAGATCCAATCGCTCAATGAAGAAGCAACCAACACTCTCGATTCGCTGGAACAACAAGAAAAAATTGACAAGATCCAATAGGAGGACAATGATCTGAATGCACTATTTGAAGCTCAAACAATGGCTAAGAAAGAACTAAGAGAATTTCAACCCATATTCCAGACAACGTATCTACAGATGCACCAAGTGGATGTCGTAGCTGATACAGAATATAACTCTCTAGTTGCATCCAAGACGAAAGAATGCACTACAGATGCCACCCAATAGTTTGTTGTTGAAGCTTCACTTCTTGCGAGAAAGTGGAAAGATAAGGTTGGAAACTTCCAAGAAGTCAAGAAGAAAGTCATAGAACTAGTACCTGAATTGTGCCCTTTGTTTGAAGAAGCGAAAGAAGAAATCACTCAAGCTAGAAGTGGAAGCAACTTAGAGACATAATATAAAGGTAAACAACAGGCCAACCTAGATACCACGGAAGAGTCGAAGATTTGACTCGGGATGAGTCAAGGATTGTGGTTGGGGCCTGTTAGGCCCTTTGTTTTGATGAATAAAAGTTGCACAATTTATGTTGCATCTTCATTTTGGTGAACACAAGTTGCACAAGCTACTTAGGAGCTGGACAATAGACTAAAGTAAGAAACAGAAAGTGGCTAGAAGGACAATACAACATCAATTTTGAAGAAAGAAGCTGCAAAAATATCAAGAAGAAGAGAGAAATCTCAGGTTCTCAACCAGAAAACCTAGATCAGATTATATATACGAGATCAATATGATTGTAAAAGGGTTTATGGGTTTGTTGTTGTTTCTATAGTCATTGTTGTTATCATTCAAGTTGTTAGCTTAGCTGAGTCTTGAGATTTGGGTAAGAACCAAACTGTCAATGTAATAGAGTTATATATTATTGTAGAGTTGGAAAGAGCAAGGGGCTGAGATAACTTTGTCTCACACTAATTGGGGAGTATCTACTGATTTCTTGCATATGTGACTCAAGATGTGATAAGAACCTGATATATGCGAATACAATTGGAGACCCAAATTTTGAATATATCTTGTGTATTTAGTCTTCTGAATGTATTGAATGCTACTCTGTATTATCGTTTATGTCCGATAGGATTAATTTTTTCCTTGTGAATGGCGACACAACTATGTTTCTTTATTCTCAGTTAGGAAATGTTCAAAACTGTTACAGGTTTAATCTATCTTACACAAGACTAACATAAATCTTGATACTTCAGATATTTTTCTAAGTATTCTCCTTGCCTTTCCCTCTCTTTATCGTCTTGGTTGTGCTTTAGGTGATACTTCTTCCCTCCCAACAAGATGAAAATGCCAACACTCTAGACTACTTCGGTACCTTTTGTGGGTAACTGTAAGAGGACCCTGGTCTGACCACTTTTGCATCAACAATGTTAACCATATGAATCTCCCTTGATGTGATCCAACATACAAATGACGATAATTTTGATATGGCATGTCATAGGTCCTAGGGAAAGTCATGGTTCACACAAACATGCACGAACAAAGGATAATGACACTAAAAAATAGACACACACATCGTTAACTTCCATAAAACTATGAGTGCATAACATATTTTTACCAGCGTCAGTATAGAAGAAGAATCATGTACTCAACATACATACCCTTAGAAGTTTCATATGGTCATGTGATTTTAAGCTCGAAAAATTCCCTTCCACAGTGAAGCAACGTCGTAGAGTCAACCCATATAAAGAAGGTGCCTTCACACCCAATACAACATCCTTTGCCATAGAAATATCATCTTTCTTCAAAATCCATTGGACATCACCTTCTTTAAAAGACCAATATGGACCAACCTTCCCTCTAGCTTCTTTTATTGGCCAATGTCTCTTATTAATATTTTAAGCAATACGATCTCTGCCAATAGCCAATGTGTCAATTTTATTCCATGATATGTGCCCCTATAAATTAGAAGATGAATTTTTTTTTTAATATATGCATTGGATCTATTAACTGGCCAATATTAAGATGCTCCCAATACGAAATCTCAAAAAATACATATTTCATTTTCATCCCAATAGGAATTTTCTCAACATAGGTGTCAAAAAATTCAGAATCATCGAACATAGTTTCCCCATTTAATCAAACAATTCTTCGATTTCCTTCTCTTTCTTTGTGTCATATTCCCTAATCCAATCTTTTGGTGTCATTATTTCAGGTCTCTATGTTCTCTCTGGTTTATCATTGAATGAAGATGCAACTCTTTTATCAGGGCGGTATTTTGGGAGGAATACCTCGAATAGTAGTACATCAACTTTCGTAGATGGTTGGACCACCTAGGCTTTATAGAAGGTCCACAACATTTACATCCATGATACCCTTTTGTTACAAGACTTGTGATGTTGTCATATACAGATCACGTTAGTGTCAAAAAAAATAGTTGCACCAAATGAAGTATGCCAAATAACATTACAAATATAAACAAATCCATGAACATGCTTACCAGAGAAAACTCCTAGTCCTGGATAATCATGCATGGTGTA
>JASDQU010819867.1:33044-44999 GCA_032191745.1 Picea mariana
AAGGCAATATATATGCAGCCTGCGTACTGTCTTCAAAAGAGTGATTTTGAGAAACTGACAAGTGTAACTTTCTTCATGAAAATGATCTTAAAGAAGAGCTAGATCATCTATCACCATGTCATTATCATGTCATCATCTTGATAACCAAAAATGTGGATAACAACCATCATCAATACAAAAAAATTCTTTGCCTCACACTAACAGTGCTCATAACAACAAACAATTCTGAATTCCTCCAACATACTAAGCAATATCATGGTTAGTTATTTTTAGCCTGGTTGTTCCATTTGTCTTCGAGCATTAATTTTATTAAACGTTTGTCTCATACATGTGTCCAATAAAAGAGGACAGTTGGGAAATTCAAATATTTTCCCAACAGTCATCAAATAATTAATTACATAATCAAAATTTCCAAATTGGAATTTTCCATAAATGGAAAATACTTTCCAACTCTCAATTTTCTAGAAATGGGAATTTATTTCAAAATTCCACATAGAATTTAATTCTCTAAAGTTTGAATATATTAAAGGTGTATTTTGTATATGTGCATTTATGGAAGTGGCTGAATTCTATATATGCACATATAGGAAGTGGTTGATTGGCTTATGTATATGTGCATATATGGAATCCCTTCCGTAAATGCACATATATGGAAATGGTTAGATTCCATATATGTGCATTTATGAAATTGGTCAAGATTTGTATATACACATATAGGAAAGTTTTCCACTTTCGTATATATGTTCATATACATAAGTGTGTTGAGGAAAAGGTACGAATAACATTACTCAAACATTTTCATCTCTTGCTAGGATAATTCAAGATAGTTGGCAATGTTACCCAGAGTTTATAGCCTAAAATTAAAAAAAGTCACTTAATCCATAGGTAATATGTACAAGGGACCAACGATGATTTTATATTTTATATGTAACTATGAATAATAAAACAAAATAGAAATATACATAAGTGTGTACATGAATAGGAGATAAGGATAAAATCAAAATATGAAAAATATCATTACGATACACATGTGAGACTGAAATCAGAAATATGATTTTTGTATTAATTTCATTTTGAGATACAAAGAGAAATTCTCTTTACAAACCCATGTAAGTGTTGGGACCAAATTCATATTTAGAAGTCTTTGATGGGCACCATACAAGAAGACCTTGACAAAAAGAAAAACTGAAGCCAAAGATCTGGATTAGATTTCCATAAAAATGTTGTCACTTGAATATGAAAAATATTGTTTATGAGTCATGAAATCTCATCCATAAATAAAAAAGAACACACAGGCTGCCAAGGAAAAAATCATAACCTTTAGAAACAAGCTGCTGAAAGATATGATTCAATTTTGAATCTTGTTGCCTTCAATAAGACCTTGTTGTCATAAAGATGGTTTATCTTTCTAGTAAACTTAGAATGAATGAAGAAAATAATTATCTCACAAGTATAGAGCATACCTTATATCATAAGTTCCCCTTATTTTCTCTTTCTCCCCATTTGTCTCTTTGTTTGATTGTGATTTTATTATTTCTCAATAAGTTATGGTAGTTCAACTACCTTTCTTTTGTTAAGCTTAATCATCTTAAATAATTAGTTGATACAAAAGAATAATAATACCTAAATAAGGGTCTATTTAAATAATAACTAAATAGGTGGGACACCTTGTCACTCCAATTTTCATTTCTTTAATGATTATCAAAATATGAAATATAATACCCCAAAAATTAACTCAAATAGTCTCCCTGTAACTCCCATCCTCATATTAATAGTCAAATATTTTGGTATAAAAAAAAAACATGACTATAGCCAAAAATAGAATTATATCCATGATGTCCAAAACAAATATTTCTAAATGTGTGTTTGTTGTCCAAACATTATGTCATACCAATAAAAAATTGTCCTCAAAATAAAATAACATTAAAAGGATTAAAAACCATATTTGTTGTGAGATACACTTTGCCTCTTTTCACTGTCGCCTTCTCCTGATACCTTTGTTGATTTGTCTTTTGCAACAACCTTAAATTAATTGGAACCTTGTGGATGGATTTCATTGATGACATGGGAGAAAATATCTTTGAGGTGGATATGAGAGGACACTCATTCAAAGGAGTCTTTGGACAATTGGGAGGGATTAGCCACTTCTTTTATTTTATATAATTCTAGCTTGGGAATGACAATTTTTAATCTCTTGCTTGCATGAGAGGGTTGTACTGAAGAGGAAACATGACCATCTTGGGAATTTGGGTTAAATTGAGGTGGAGGAAGGGTAAATGGAAACAATATTGTAGTCCAACCAATATGTTGTGCAATAGGATGATGGACGATCTCTTTCCAACCAACATTGGTAGGTGGCTTTGGTTGCATAGAAACATGAGATGGGACATAGATACTAGAGAAATTTTGGTGTGGTTGGAAAGGAGGCCTCTCAGGTCTAGGTTGCATAGGCCAACTATATTAAAAAACCCATATTGGAAATGATTATTTAGTTATTTCGTATCAACATGAAAATGTATTGAAAATCATGGCCTTAAATGGAATCTTTGACAATTATTTCTTCTACCTTTGTTGCACCTTTTCCATTGCTTCCCTTACTAAAGAAAATCATCCTGAAACAATATTCCAATCAGAATATGAAAACTTTTAACAATCCATTCAATAATAATATGCCTAAATAAAATCAATATGTTGTCTCTATCATTCACAATAGAAGCGTATGCAATCCATCCATTGACACAACTCACCAAATATCGAATTTAATAATCAACTAAAATTTAACATGAAATGATAGGGTCATTGGGAATATCAGGGGATTTGTAATGAATGAAAAAATGGTAGCATTGACGGAAATAAAAAATGAATATTGTTCAAGGAAAACGCAGAGTCCTTTTCTTTCAAAAACAATATCTCCATATCAAAATTTACAACTAAAATCATCATCCAATCCTCTTTAATCATTTTCCTTTAAAATTGAAATTCAAGATAACAGAATAGGGGATGGATCAAATGTTATTCGGAAGACCGTGAGCATACAATGAGTGAAAAATTAGACAATGGATGGGAATAATAGCGATTATGTTACAAGAAATAACATTCGTTGACTTTCAAATCAACATTAACAATATCCACAAATTCACTTGAATATCCATTGTTTTCCATGCACATTTATTTCCAAAAATTCCACCAAATTTTGTTTGTGCCATAACACTGTCTTAAACTTCAACACACATAATCCATAACATGGCCACAATCTTTTTAAATTGTGGAATATAAACCTCAAGGAAAATTTATGGAATTATCAAACCTAGGAATTTCATTTCTCCTTTTAAAAACTAACATAATGTTCTGTAGGAGATTGTTTACAAAATGATTGACTCAATCATAATGATAACGTAATGCATCAAAAAATCATGAGAGGAAGAGAAACATAAATCTATCATATTTTTTTTATATGGCATTTACATCACAACCTCAAATAATAGTTGCAAACAAACCGAGTTTGAAACCCCAGTGCAAACAAGTTAATCATCAAACCCTCATCACTCTTAAAGTCAACAAAATTTTCTCATGGGTAAAAACAATCGAGGCACGGTTCCGTGGGTCGAATAAATCTTCCCATGGTTTGGTAAAAACAACCAAAGAAGATTTTGAATCTGGGGACTAATATTTATTTACTTTCCCTCATTATTGTTTGGGGGAACAAGTCCCGGAGTGGGGCTCTAGGCATAGATTTTGAAGATGGATGTGAACAAAATAAAAATAAAAATCCTCTCCTTCACAAATGTTTCTACAAACTTCCCAAAGTGGCCTCTAGAAAAAATACATGGGCCATTATTTCATCAAAATCCATGGTAATGATGAAACTACATATATTCTATAGTCTCAGTATGAGGTGAGAGTAAAACATTCACAGATCCTGAATGTTCCTTTTATTTTACAGAGAAAAAATCATTAAAAAAAAAACACAAGAAAAGAGTGAAACTGGACGCATTCATTATGAACCATTTTCCAACATTCATACAACAATACCACCTTTGCTACAGGCACCATAGGACCAAATATTTCAATCAAAATAGAATGTTGAATAATAATTTTAGTTGAAACACTAAAATTCCATCAGGAAAAAACTCAAATCAAATATATCTTACATGGCCAAAATGCCCCCAAACAATCCATTGTAAACTTTGGAAAACAAACACATTTTTCGAGAAAACTCTAAGAGCCAACAAAATGATTTTATCTCGACCATAGATTAACAATTTATGAATGGAGAGGAAAGAGCCAACATACCTATAAAGCAAATTACATAAATGTAAATATTACAACTATTTTTTTGCCAACAATCAAGCACAATTGAGGCGCTACTAACCATAGCAACAAAAACAAATGTGAGAAGAATAGTGAAGGTGGTGGCTTCAAGGTAGGGTAAGAATGACGTGCAATAAATGCATGTCACTAACCCTCTTTTCACAATAAATTACATCAAACACAACCAAATATGGAGCACACCCAACTCCCAAAAACCTTAGTCCAAGCATAGAATATCGACCATCATATATCCAATATCGATAAAACATAACATACCCTTTCCGAACTCAAATTCTAATCAACCTCTCATATGAATTTCATAGCAATAACATGCCCATTTAACACTTATCACCGAAATAACATGTCCCACTTTTTTTGCTAGTGGAGTATTACATTCAACATAATAATCATTCTTCCCATATATATAAATATACCATAAGTTGTATGTGGCTTTTATTTGGAGTAATATATAAAAATCTAGGTGTAGCAAGAGTAAACTAATATGTTTAATAAAATAAACATGTTCTTTGTTTTAACATCAAATTGATAACACACCCAAAATCACTTAGTTGCACATACAAACAGTTTAGGATCTCCCCTTATTCTCAACCTATAGAATCTTTCTCTTAAGGTAATCATGAGAGCAATAAGAGAATCGCTTTCTATTATTGTTTTTCGAAAGGGGTCCCACCTATTTAGTATTATTTAAAACATATATAATTAATAATGCATTGCAACTCATTTGTAGGAAAGAATTTGAAGTTTCACTTTTGGGCATCAACAAGTTGGAGACTCCATAGGGAAATCTATTCTCAACAGATTTAGAACTCAGAATGCTTGGCTCCACAGACCAGTAGAAGTAGGTGATTGAAACGACTCATAAAATAGTTATGTAATAGGGGGGAAATGATGGTTTAAGGGAAAAGATGAGATGGGAGTTCGAGTAATAACTTATGGAAAGTGAGATGTATGAGGGGAATTGTTCATGTATGAATAACAATCAATAAGGTTCATAACTGATAACACTTTTAAAATTTCAATGAGAATGCTTATGATATGGTCTTGAATCTCAGTATGGAGGGAAGAAAGGGATAGCAAAAACATGGAAGAAAAAAAAACCAACTATACTACAACAATATTGAAAGAAAAAAATTATTCCTTCAATGTCTCAAAAGGAAAATATTGTAACAATTGTGTCTATCTTATTTTCATTGATCAACAATTCTTACATAATGACATCATTATGGAAAAAATGATCCATAATTTATTTTTTATGACCATGCAAAAAAAACAATAGAAAATAAAACTCAATAAACCAAAGTGACAAAAAAGCGTAAGACAAAATAGAGTTATTGATCAGGCTGGCTCCACGTAATGTTTCAAGTGGTAACCATTGGTACTATAATAAAACCATCGCTCATCCATGTCTTTAAGAAGATATGAATTTGTGTCAAGGATAAAAGCGATTTTGAAAGGACCTAACCATAAGTTTTGGACTTTATAATGTCTACCTCTCCCAGCATGGTATAAGTCCCATAGTAAGAATTTTTCATCAATCTTAAATTCAACAACCTTTGCTCATTTGCGAAAATACTTCTTCATTGTTTGTTGCCTCCTTTTCAGCTTTTCCAAGGCAAATTTCCTCTATTCTTCTAGGGCTAGAAATGTATTTATCCTTTTGGAAACATTAGAATAATGTAATTCTTCACTCGGTAAAATCAACCGTAAGGAAGAAATCTCTAGTTCAATAGGAATAATAGCCTCTTAGTCATATACGAGCTGAAAGGGAGTAAATCTTGTACTTTCTTTGGTGGTTGTACAGTCTGCACAAAGAGAATAAGTTAGAAGTGTGTGCCACTGGAGAGGTTTGTCTTTTATGATTCTTTTTATAATCTTAATGAGATTCTTGTTAGTGGAATCTGCTTGTCCATTTCTCTGAGGGTAATAAGAAGATGAAGTGAAATTATTGACACCTAGTTTATCTAGAAATTGGGTCAATTTTGCAGAGATGAAGGATTGACCATTGTTTGTAATGATTTATAATGGAAGGCGAAATCTAGAAAAGATATTAGATTCTAGAAAATAAATTACTTGTTCATCTTATGCATGTCTAAGAGGGACAACCTCAGTCCACTTAGTGAAGTAATCAATGGATGCCAAAATAAAGATATACCCTGCAGAGGATGAAGGATTGATTGGACCAATAAAGTCTAGACCCCACTTAGAAAAGGGAAATTTGGAAGGAAAAGTTGTAACGACATGGCAGAAAGACATTTTTACCAGTGGTTTTTGGGCATTTAACATGGGACCTTGCAAATTTATATGAATCCCGGAAGATCAAAGGAAAATAATAACAATTTCTTATGATCTTAAAAGAAGTAGCTTTAGTAGAAAGATGGCCACCAATATGAATGACAAATGTTGATGATCCATGTATTTCGTGTAACAATTTGTGTGCTTCCTCATCATTTACACGTTGTAGCAGAAAACCATCAGCATATCTTCCAAAAAAGGAGTCTCCTAAAATGATATAATTAGAAGCTTCAAGGAGGAGTCTCCTTCTCTGATGAGGATCCATCTTATTTGGGCACCTTTGATACTACAAATAATACACTAGATTTTTATACCAAGGATGCTCAGATATAGAGATATTTTGATTTTCAATATAAAATAGCATTGAAAGATGGTTATCTTGATTGTCAAGTTCTTCACTTCGTTCAGGATGTTGTGCTAAGTAAAGGGTTAAGTCTCTTCCCTTGATTGTATTTGAACGCATAATTATCAAATCATTCTCAATTTTGTCAATCCAATATGTAAGTTTTCCTGAAAGGTAAGTTTGTGAAAGTAGAAACTTGACAACAGGAAAAGGGACTTTTACCTACGTATGTTTTCCCCCCAAAAAATGGAGAAATGTTTCTATAGCTTTGACAAGAGCGAAAACATGTTTCTAAATATAATAATATTTGACCTTGTCCTCTAATAGACTTTGAATTATGTAAGATACAAGTTTTTCATTGTTTTGGTCATCACATTGTAAGAGGATAAAATAAAATGCTTCCTCAGTGGCATTGGTACATACAGTAAAATATTTCTCAAAATTTGGTTTCTCCAAAACAGACACATAATTGATCACCTTCTTAATCCTAAGGAATGAATTTTCGACATCATTTGTCAAATAAAAAGAATAATGTTTCCTTAAAATATTATGGATCAGTTTATCCATGATAGAAAAATGAGGAACAACTCTACGAACAAAATTAATAATTCCCATGAAAGCTATAACTTCTTTCTTGGAGGTGGGGGTAGGGAGGTTTAGAATAATAGTAATCCTCTCAGGATATATAATTATCCCTGAATCAGAAATAATGTGACCAAGAATATTACCCTTCATGACACCGAAAATAGATTTTGAAGGATTTAAAGAAATGCCAAAATTTCTGCAATGCATGAGAACTTTAAGATGATCGAAAGGATCCAACTGGTTCTTAGAATAAAATGTCAAACCATCAAGAAAAAATTGGATAATATTATTGATTAGATTGTCAAAAGATATCTGCATATCTCTTTGAAAGGTGGCACCTGCATTAGATATTCCAAATGACATATGTTTATAATCAAATGTGCCCTAGCGTGTGGTAAATGTGGTTTTATATCTATCAATATTTTTTACCTTGATTTGATTATATCCAGAAAAATCGTCAAGTAAGGACATCATTTGAGACCTTGTTGTTACCCATAATTTTGGTCATCATGATGGTGTATTAATGATGGTGTACTCAGGCTCTTCATAAGAACTTTCTCTTGAGAAAAGTTACCTTCATCTCTTCCTAGAAAACATACTTTTGAAGAAGGTTCACAAGCTGCTAGTATACCAGTGTGCAAGAATGACCCATTCTCGTAGGCTTCCTTAAGCTAGGGTGTGAACCTCTTGCATTGTGTTGAATAGCTAGGCTGCGAACTCATCCTAAAGCATGGAAAAAGATGAATTCTCGATGGTTCTAGAAGGGGATCTTCTAGAAGAATGGGTTGGCATTCAAATGGTTATCCTTGTACTGGATTCCCTGATATTGTGGGATCATTCTTATCCAAGTAACTATCTCATTCTCTCCTATATATTGAGGGAATTCTCATGGAAAAGGTTAAGCAAGATTCATTGGAGAATTGGTGAAAGAATTGTGTGAAGGACTTAGCTTGAACATGAGCTTGGAGACTCTAGTTAGTCTATTAAGAGGATTTGATCTTCTTCATGCAAGGATTGAGCAAGTGTGTGTGTGTTGGAGTCAAGAGCCATCGAAAGGAAGTGTTGTAACAAATATTAAATTCGACTCTGCTGCCCAAGATTTGAAAGACTGTCAAGGAGGCCATGACTGCTAAGATACAGAAGGTGGGTGCTATAAGATGGGTGGCAAATCATTTCCATCCGAACCATCCACTTTGGATTGATTACATGCAAGAAAAGATAAAGGCAAGCTATACATAAAATCAGAGAAAGGATCTCATAGAAAACTGGGAAGACTATATTGTTAAAGTTGTGAGTCCATTACAAAAATATATGCCAAACACAACATTTGGAACAAGCGAGTCAAATTCTGATCTACAAATCCAGTTATGCATGTGGAAATCTGCAGAAGATGTTATTAAGGATGTCAATCATATGCCTGAATGGCAGCTTATTCTGAGCATCATTCTTGTTTCCATATATTCAGTAATTGCCTTCATCAACATTAGGGATCCTGTCCATTCTCATACCATGCTAGTTCTTATGGGCATGGTTGTAGTATCACTAACAATTTTGGCTGGCTTTGGACTCACTGCAGTAGTTGGGATAAAATTTACACCACTGGCAGGTTCAGTTGTACCCTCTCTAGCTCTTGGCCCAGGAATCGATGACATCTTTGTGCTTGTAACCATTCTGAGAAGTCACCTAACAAACCCACAATTGGAATCGTTGAACAGAGGCGGGTCATCAAAACCTTAAATCGAGATGAAACTTATTGTAGCCCTAGCAGGACCGTCACTTGTTCTTACAACCTTCTCGATTCTAGTATCATTCTTTATTTCGCCTGTGAATCCAATGTTTATTGTTCGATGGTTCTGCTGGAAAATGGGCATCACAACCTCAATTCATACATGTGGAATGCTACTGATTTTTATTCCACTAATGTCAATTGATGCTCGACGGGTAAAGGCTGGTATTGTTGACCCATTTCTATGGTTATTTTGTGGATTGCACAGACAAAAAGGTGTAAACAATGATGACAACAGGGAGGAAAGAAATAATACAATCCATGCTAGACAAGCCCAAAAGGATGTGAGGCTGCAGGGTGTAATTGGCGCTGCTAACAGTGCAGGTTGTAATGAGAAAAATGATAATGCTAGCAGTGATTTGAAAATCATTGATGGCAGTGACAAAGGAATTGGTACAGAAGCCGGGGATAAAGATTCTCAACTGAGAAGTACATATGAGCTTGATCGACATCTTAATATGACATCCTCTACTCATATAATAAAGGCAAAGAAAGAGGAGTGTCAAAATAAGTGCGTGCAGCTGTTTGGGATTTCCAGATATTGCCAGGACAAAACAGTTTCTGATTGTGCAATGGGTCAGAAATTAGAGATATCCGTCCCAATAGAAAACAGCTCCAGATCTTCAAGAGGAGAATATTTTTTATGAAGCTTGTACCAGGAAGGAAGACATACGCTCATCAAACAGTAAAGGTGGTGGTAAAATAGGTGATACACTTGCAATAGCTTGTGAATGTGTTGAGCCTCTCCAAGAAGCTATTGACTTGATAGGTTCCATAGACAAAAAACCTATAGAGGCAAATGAGAAGGAAGAAGTTGAACCAATTACGACTTACGCCGAATTTGGAGCCCACGAGTGGTTCTTGTTGTTCTTATGGATATTGTGCACAGTCATGCTTCAAATGGACTGAACATGTTTGATGGAACCGATTCTCATTATTTTCACTCTGGATCTTGAGGATACCATTGGAGGTGGGATTCATGCATCTTCAACTATGGTCACTGGGAGGTGGTCCGGTTCCTAATGTCAAATGCCTGTGGGTGGTTGGAGAAAATGTGAGTGGTATGCCAACCTTTTATCTTCTCGTACAAGATGGTGGAGTGGGATTTGATTATCCACTCCATATGGCTATGGATGACAAACGAATTGAGTCATGCAAGGATTGGCAGATGGGCGATATTGTATATACACCATTGAATAGATCACAAAGCAAGGTTTCACCCTACTGGTGGACGGCTTTTCAAGCTTAGTGTTCGCAGGAAATGCTTTGATGAATTATCAGCCACATAGGCATTTTCCCCATCATTTCTAACGAAATCCCACGTAAAATCTAATGCCAATAATACTGATATATGTCAAGTCTTGTTCTTTAGAGATATCAGGACACATGGCTACATTTCCCCTGAATATGCCATGTGGGGAAAACCTTCTGAAAGTTGTGACTTGTACAGTTTTGGAATCTTGTTACTGGAGCTTGTGAGTGGAAAGAAACCAACAGATGGCACGGAGACTCTTAGGGTTAGGTAACGATATGGCCAAGTGTGTTTTCATCAGGGTTGATGAAAACAAGAACGTATCGAAACAGAGCAGTAATAAATTCTATAGCTAGGGATATGGTGTTTTATCCCAATTCAAGGAGTCGTAACCGCTGAGAGAGCCAATGATAGCAATCGATGGTTATTGCATGTGTGCATAGTGTAACAACTCTTCTCATTGCCGAATCAGCCGATAATTGCAAAGTTGCTCGCATTCTTACCTCGCAGTAGTCCAACGGCTCTGGAGATCAACTGGCATAAGAATATCGGAAATACATTTGTCGGGAAGGAATCTTAAAGAAATGGCCCTCAATGATATTTTAAACTGGTCGTCATTGTCAATGGGTCACTTAAAAACAATCATTTCAATGGACCATTACCAATTTTCATCAATCCAATTATGATAAAGCGGCTACCTGAATTTGCTCCTGGCGATAATGGTGGACCTCTTATGGCAGATCAGAGACCTGACCTAGTTGGTGGCGCGTTGGCTCATGCGGATGTTATGGGCATGCTGCAATTTTGGCAACGCATTGTTGTTCTTGTAGAGAATCAAAGAGATGACACTGAGAACGCTGAAGAGGCAGGCCGAAAAGTTGAGATTATTCATAACAGACGGTTGGGTTCCATTGAGTCCAGGTATGAGCTATCGACTGACGGTGTTGTTTGCGCGTAGAACCTAGCATTCAATCATGTTCTGGAGCGATACTAGAGCATTGGTCTTGTTTTACATGGAGGATTTTTGGACATGGAGTATTGCTAAAATGAAGGACGATATCGATACACAACCCAAAAGCCAATTGTTAGTTGTACATATGATATATTTGGTCTTGGATGCCTTTGCTTACCATTTGCTTGCTTGGAGACCTCTTCTCGAAGGCAACACCATTGCTCCGATGTGTACAAGTTCTCCTTTCTTTCGAGATGACACAAGATCACATGCTCCTTCATTTCCTTGATCATATGCTTGAGAGAGATGACATGCAGAAATCCGAGTTTCTGAAAGCTTCGCGAGGGAGCTTGCTCTTGCTTTTATAGTTGAAATGCTCAGTAATCAGAAAGATATGTTAGAGGATTCTGTTG
>JASDQU010819867.1:45153-68062 GCA_032191745.1 Picea mariana
AAACTTTGGTGACTTGCATTGGCTGCCTAACTAAGTTTGTTGGGCGGTTTCCACCAAAAAAACTAATGGCTCAGTTATCTTCATTTTTGTCTGCTCTATTTGATGCTTTTGGGAATCAAAGTGCAGATGATCGGAAGATAGTTGTGTTTTGTCTAGTGGACATATATGTTGTTCTTAGGAAAGCAATTTTTCCTTATCTCGAAAACTTGAGTAGTACCCAAATCCGGTGCAATGTAGCTCTATTCAATGAACACAACATATATGTTGAACATAATCCACTTGTCACAATAGTTAGCAACAATCTAATGAGCTGACAGCACATCTATCAGTCGCATAGCCCAGAGAAGGCAAACCGGTTCAGATTCCTGTAATACCGAGAGTTTTATTGTTTTTGTTTAAAACACTGATGTAGGTAACAGAAATGAAGGGGGGGCGAATGAGTGCAGGACTGGGAGAAAAATCTCTATCAAGAGAGATTCATTGTAATTGTTGAGTTATTGTGTAAACCATTATTGGAGTAATAAAAAAGATGTTTATTTGCAACTGTGAGATTCATCACAGTCGATTTCTTTCAGCATGTTTTCTTCTCTTTTAGCTGTGTTAAAACTGTTTGGATTTCATTTATGTGTTTCCTTACGTGCAGCTGAAATTGTCTTTACCATCACTTTATGTCTTCCTTAATCCATTATGACTGCATTACATTTTGTTTTCCTCTAACTGATGGGCTTCGTTACACTTTAGTACGACCACTACTGTAACGAAAGGGTTTGGGTTTTCTGCAAATGTTTATTGCCTTTCCTCTACACTAGCTACCAGCTGTGTAAGACCAATATGCATTTTCAGAACTCTGCATGTATCCTTTGTTACGTCGGCCTTTCCTTTTTCTTTCCCCTACCGCATCATGATTTATCAAAGTGCTNCTTTCCGCAAGCTATTCGATCTTTGCTATTGTCTCTTGTTCTTGGTTTTCATTTGACTCCATGCCCAATGGACCTTTTCTCTGGTTTAACACCCAAACTCCAAAAATCTAAGACCATCATTTGCCCATAAATTTTCCCACCTTTTTCACGCTACTTAAATTCCTATTGTGACATTGTTCGAGAGATCCCTCTCGGGTTGGAAGGGGCAGCTCCCAATCCAAAGTGGTTCGAGGTTGCCTTGGGATTGATTTGCTGTAGCCCATTTCAGTTCTGAGTGTCAACATTTTTGGCACCGTTGCCAGGGATGGAGGATGAGGTTATCTTCCCTGGAATACGACAAAGTTCAGATCTATCTCTTGATGGTGAACAAGGGATAGGCATTAAATTGGCTATGATCATTCACTTGGCGACTCCTTGGTTCATAGACTCTACATGATTTTGTTGGCAACTCCACTGGTTCAAAATGTCGAGCTCGTTCGCTGCTTGAATTGTCGCAAGGTTTGCTCCTCAGGACTTTAAAAATGTTTATGGCTTTCCAAACACTGTTCCAGACATGAAAATTTGGGTAGATATCCTTCCTAAACTTGGAGAATATGAGGATGACAATCTTGGTCAACATTTGTTTGAATTCCACAAGCTCATGGAAGAATTAAATATACATCATGAAGATGTCCTCATGAAATTGTTTATGTTTTCATTGGAACAAGATGCTAGACTCTGGTATAAATCTTTACCCCATTCCAGTATTCCTTCATTGAGATGCTTTCACACACTTTTTCATCAACATTGTAAGAGGATATATTCTACTGAATTCCTTTTTGAAGATTGTTGTGATACATGTCCTCTTGAGGAGGAAGAAAGAACAGAAATTTCTCAAGTTGATGAAGATGTGCAGTATGAGGAGGAGTTGGCTCATAAAGATGCTATATCTTGTGAACTTACTCAAGAAGAAGAGATTCGTCATCATGGTCAACCTGCAAAAGAGATAGAAAAGGATGAGGGTTGTTTCATTCAGAAGATACAGAGACCACCTTCTCCTTTAACTAAGGAAGAGGAGGGTCTTCCCTTGCACAACTATGTCACAGCCCCTACTCACACAAATTTACTACTTTCACACAGTCTCGGAGATGAGTGTCAAACTCCTTCCATTTCCAAAGAGGTAAACCTATTTTTAAATGATGTCAGTCAGGTATTTCATGGAATTTTACAGCAAGTTAATGAACTTGTTTATGACGATTTCCTACCAGAAGATCAGATTGTAGACTCTGCCTTGTTTCATGAAAAAGATATGGTTGCCATGTTTAACGATCTTGAGCATCATGAATCAGAACATAGAGTGGTCATGGATGTTTTAAAACCTCAATATGATATGTTTTTCCAAGACCCTTTTGCTGAGCTTTTAGATTCATTTAATGGAGGAGTATGCTATGTCATGAATGTTTGGTCACAAGAATTGATGAAAGGTTTGAAAATCCATTATCACCAATAGGCCAGGTGGGAATTGTCAATTTACTGCTTCAGCCTACTTGGAGAAAGTGAGAAAGTTTCAAGTAAGTAGGCAATTGTTGGATTGGCTTCATTGGCATTTTCGTATCATTTGATGCTGGAAATTTTTTCACTAGTTAGAGTAGGTGATGTATATATATAAGCTTGATTTCAAGCACTAGATTGAAGTGGTAGTTTTCAATATGTTTTCAGTTCAGTATCCAGTATGGTTTTGTTATAAGCATTACGACTCCATAGCACCATGGATGAATAAGTAGTTTTTTTTGTTCTGCGAAAATGCAAGTAAAAGGACAGCGTTCAAGATTTGATAAGTATGATTTCGGGAAGACAAATGGATGGAGGCACTTGGTCTATGGTTCTTGTAACTTTTAGGAAAGCACCATCCCTAGTTGGAGGCAATGTTGTAACAGATATTAAATTCGACTTTGCTGCCCAAGATTTGAAAGACTGTTAAGGAGGCCGTGATTGCTGAGATACAGAAGGTGGGTGCTATAAGATGGGTGGAAAATCATTTCCATCAGAACCATCAACTTTGGATTGATTACATCCAAGAAAAGATAAAGGCAAGATATACAGAAAATCAGAGAAAGGATCTCATAGAAAACTGGGAAGACTATCTTGTTAAAGTTGTGAGTCCATTACGAAAAGATATGCCAAACACAACATTTGGAACATGCAAGTCAAATTCTGATCTACAAATCTAGTTCTGCATGTGGAAATCTGTAGGAGATGTTATTAAGGATGCCAATCATACGCCTAAATGGCAGCTTATTCTGAGCATCATACCTGTTTCCATATATTCAGTAATTGCCTTCATCAACATTAGAGATCCTGCCCATTCTCATACCATGCTAGTTCTTATGGGCATGGTTGTAGTATCACTATCAATTTTGGCTGGCTTTGGACTCACTGCAGTAGTTGGGATAAAATTTACACCACTGGCATGTTCAGTTGTACCCTCTCTAGCTCTTGGCCTAGAAATCGATGACATTTTTGTGCTTGTAACCATTTTGAGAAGTCACCTAACAAACCCACAATTGGAATCGTTGAACAGAGGCGGGTCATCAAAACCTGAAATCGAGATGAAACTTACTGTAGCCCTAGCAAGACCGTCACTTGTGCTTACAACCTTCTCGATTCTAGCATCATTCTTTATTTCCTCTGTGAATCCAATGCTTATTGTTCGATGGTTCTGCTGGCAAATGGGCATCACAGCCTCAATTCATACAAGTGGAATGCTGTTGATTTTTATTCCACTAATGTGAATTGATGCTCAACAGGTAAAGGCTGGTATTGTTGACCCATTTCTATGGTTATTTTGTGGATTGCGCAGACAAAAAGGTGTAAACAATGATGACAACAGGGAGGAAAGAAATAATACAATCCATGCTAGACAAGCCCAAAAGGCTGTGAGGCTGCAGGGTGTAACTCGTGCTGCTAATAGTACAGGTTGTAATGAGAAAAATGATAATGTTGGCAGTGATTTGAAAATCGTTGATGGCAGTGACAAAGGAATTGGTACAGAAGCCGGGGATAAACATTCTCAACCGAGAAGTGCATATGAGCTTGATCAACATCTTAATATGACATCCTCTACTCATATAATCAAGGCAAAGAAAGAGAAGTGTCAAAATAAGTGCGTGCAGCTATTTGGGATTTCCAGAGATTGCCAGGACAAAACAGTTTCTGATTGTGCAATGGGTCAGAAATTAGAGATATCCATCCTAATAGAAAACAGCTCCAGATCTTTAGGAGGAGAAGAATTTTTATGAAGCTTGTACCAGGAAGGAAGACACACGCTCATCAAACAGTAAAGGTGGTGGTCAAATAGGTGATGCACTTGCAATAGCTTGTGAATGTGTTGAGCCTCTCCAAGCAGCTATTGACTTGATAGGTTCCATAGCCAGAAAACCTATAGAGGCAAATGAGAAGGCATAAGTTGAACCAATTCCGACTTACACCGAATTTGGAGCCCACGAGTGGATCTCGTTGTTCTTATGGATATTGTGCACAGTCACGCTTCAAATGGACTGAACATGTTCGATGGAACCGATTCTCATTATTTTCACTCTGGATCTTGAGGATACCATTGGAGGTGGGATTCATGTATCTTCAACTATGGTCACTGGGAGGTGCTATGGTTTCTAATGTCAAATGCTTGCGGGTGGTTGGAGAAAATGTGAGTGGTATGCCAACCTTTTATCTTCTTGTACAAGATGGTGGAGTGGGATTTGATTATCCACTCCATATGACTATGGCTGACAAATGAATTGAGTTGTGTGGGGATTGGCAAATGGGCGATATTGTATATACACCATCGAATAGATCACAAAGCAAGGTTTCACACTACTAGTGGACGGATTTTCGAGCTTAGTGTTCACAGGAAATGCTCTGATGAATTATCAGCCACATCGACATTTTCGCCATCATTTCTAACGAAATCCCACGTAAAATCTAATGCCAATCAGACCGATATATGTCAAGTCTTGTTTTTTAGAGATATTGGGACACACAACTACATTGCCCCTGAATATGCCATGTGGGGAAAACCTTCTGAAAGTTGCGACTTGTATAGTTTTGGAATATTGTTACTGGAACTTGTGAGTGGAAAGAAACCAACAGATGGCATAGAGACTCTTAGGGTTAGGTAGCGATATGGCCAAGTGCGTTTTCATCAGGGTTGATGAAAACAAGAACGTATCGAAACAGAGCAGTAATAAATTCTATAGCTTGGGATATGGTGTCGTATCCCAATTCAAGGAGTCGTAAGCACTGAGAGAGCCAACGCTGGCAGTTGATGGTTATTGCGTGCGTGCATAGTATAACAACTCTTCTCATTGCCAAATCAGCCGATAATTGCAAAGTTGCTCGCATTCTTACCTCGCAGCAGTGCGGCGGCTCTGGAGATCAACAGGCATAAGAATATCGGAAATACATTTGTCGGGAAGGAATCTTACGGAAACGACCCTCAATGATATTTTAAATTGGTCGGCATTGTCAACGGGTCACTTAACAACAATCATTTCAATGGATCATTACCAATTTTCATCAATCTAATTATGATAAAGTGGCTACCTGAATTTGCTCCCGCCGATAATGGTGGACCTCTTATGGCAGATCAGAGACCTGACCTAGTTGGTGGCGCGTTGGCTCATGTGGACGTTACGGGCATGCTGCAATTTTGGCAACGCATTTTTTTTCTTGCAGAGAATCAAAGAGATGACACTAAGAACGTTGAAGAGGCAGGCCGAAAAGTTGAGATTAGTTGTAACAGACGGTTGGGTTCCATTGAGTCCAGGTACGAGCTATCGACCGACGGTATGGTTTGCGTGTAGAACCTAGCGTTCAAGCACGTTCTAGAGTGATACTGGAGCATTGGTCTTGTTTTGCATGGAGGATTTTTGGACACACAGTATTGCTGAAATGAAGGACGATATCGACACACAACCCAAAAGCCAACCGTTAGCTGTACATCTGATATATTTAGTCTCAGATGCCTTTGCTTACCATTTTCTTGCTTGGAGACCTCTTCTCGAAGGCAACAATAGTGCTCCGATGTGTACAATCTCTCCCTTCTTTCGGGATGACACAAGATCACGTGCTCCTTCGTTTCCTCAATCATATGCTTGAGAGAGATGACATGCAGAAATCCGAGTTTCTGAAAGCTTCGCCAGGGAGCTTGCTCTTGCTATTATAGTTGGAATGCTCAGTAATCAGAAAGATATGTTAGAGGATTCTGTTGAAACTTTATGGAAAAAAACTGCTCCATGTGACGAAGGACCTTGTTGCAAAGGTCTCTACTGAAGCATGACATTGTGCAACAATTGCGCTATCTCAATATAATCCCTGTCGATGCCTCATGGTGATAGTTCCTCTATTGGAAAGTGAAGATGAAAAAACTTTGGTGACTTGCATTGGCTACCTAACTAAGTTTGTTGGGCGGTTTCCACCAGAAAAACTAATGGCTCAGTTATCTTCATTTTTCCCTTCTCTATTTGATGCTTTTGGGAATCAAAGTGCAGATGATCGGAAGATAGTTGTGTTTTGTGTAGTGGACATATATGTTGTTCTCAGGAAAACAATTTTTCCTTATCTCGAAAACCTGAGTAGTACCCAACTCCAGTGCAATGCAGCTCTATTCAATGAACACAACATATATGCTGAACATAATCCACTTGTCACAATAGTTAGCAACAGTCTAACGAGCCGGCAACACATCTATCATTCGCATAGCCCAGAGAAGGCAAACCGGTTCAGATTCCTGTAATACGAAGAGTTTTATTTTTTTTGTTTAAAACACTGATGTAGGTAATAGAAATGAAGGGGGGGCGCATGAGTGCAGGACTGGGAGAAAAATCTCTATCAAGAGAGATTCATTGTAATTGCTGAGTTATTGTGTAAACCATTATTGGAGTAATAAAAAAGATGTTTATTTGCGACTGTGAGATTCATCACAGTCGATTTCTTTCAGCATGTTTTTTTCTCTTTTAGTTGTGTTAAAACTGTTTGGATTTCATTTATGTGTTTCCTTACGTGCAGCTGAAATTGTCTTTACCATCTCTTTATGTCTTCCTTAATTTATTATGATTGCATTACATTTTGTTTTCCTCTAACTGATGGGCTTCGTTACACTTTAGTACAACCACTACTGTAACGAAAGGGTTTGGGTTGTCTGCAAATGTTTATTTCCTTTCCTCTACACTAGCTACCAGCTGTGTAAGACCAATTTGCATTTTCAAGATTTGATAAGTATGATTTCGGGAAGCCAAATGGATGGAGGCACTTGGTCTACGATTCTTGGCACTTTCAGGAAAGCACCATCCCTAGTTGGAGCAATGTTGTAACAGATATTAAATTTGACTCTGCTGCCCAAGATTTGAAAGACTGTTAAGGAGGCCATGACTGCTGAGATACAAAAGGTGGGTGCTATAAGATGGGTGGCAAATCATTTCCATCAGAACCATCCACTTTGGATTGATTACATCCAAGAAAAGATAAAGGCAAGATAGAGAAAGGATCTCATAGAAAACTGGGAAGACTATCTTGTTAAAGTTGTGAGTCCATTACGAAAAGATATGCCAAACACAACATTTGGAACACGCAAGTCAAATTTTGATCTACAAATCCAGTTCTACATGTGGAAATCTGCAGAAGATGTTATTAAGGATGCCAATCATATGCCTAAATGGCAGCTTATTCTAAGCATCATACTTGTTTCCATATATTCAGTAATTGCCTTCATCAACATTAGGGATCCTGCCCATTCTCATACCATGCTAGTTCTTATGGGCATGGTTGTAGTATCACTATCAATTTTGGCTAGCTTTGGACTCACTGCAGTAGTTGGGATAAAATTTACACCACTGGCAGGTTCAGTTGTACCCTCTCTAGCTCTTGGCCTAGGAATCGATGACATCTTTGTGCTTGTAACCATTCTAAGAAGTCACCTAACAAACCCACAATTGGAATCGTTGAACAGAGGCGGGTCATCAAAACCTGAAATCGAGATGAAACTTACTGTAGCCCTAGCAAGACCGTCACTTGTGCTTACAACCTTCTCGATTCTAGCATCATTCTTTATTTCCTCTGTGAATCCAATGCTTATTGTTCGATGGTTCTGCTGGCAAATGGGCATCACAGCCTCAATTCATACAAGTGGAATGCTGTTGATTTTTATTCCACTAATGTTAATTGATGCTCAACAGGTAAAGGCTGGTATTGTTGACCCATTTCTATGGTTATTTTGTGGATTGCGCAGACAAAAAGGTGTAAACAATGATGACAGCAGGGAGGAAAGAAATAATACAATCCATGTTAGACAAGCCCAAAAGGCTGTGAGGCTGCAGGGTGTAACTGGTGCAGCTAACAGTACAGGTTGTAATGAGAAAAATGATAATGCTGGCAGTGATTTGAAAATCGTTGATGGCAGTGACAAAGGAATTCGTACAGAATCTGGGGATAAAGATTCTCAACCGAGAAGTGCATATGAGCTTGATCAACATCTTAATATGACATCCTCTACTCATATAATCAAGGCAAAGAAAGAGCAGTGTGAAAATAAGTGCGTGCAGCTATTTGGGATTTCCAGAGATTGCCAGGACAAAACAGTTTTTGATTGTGCAATGGGTCAGAAATTAGAGATATCCATCCTAATAGAAAACAACTCCAGATCTTCAGGAGGAGAAGATTTTTTATCAAGCTTGTACCAGGAAGGAAGACATACGCTCATCAAACAGTAAAGGTGGTGGTCAAATAGGTGATACACTTGCAATAGCTTGTGAATGTGTTGAGCCTCTCCAAGAAGCTATTGACTTGATAGGTTCCATAGCCAGAAAACCTATAGAGGCAAATGAGAAGGCAAAAGTTGAACCAATTTCGACTTACACCGAATTTGGAGCCCACGAGTGGATCTCGTTGTTCTTATGGATATTGTGCACAGTCACGCTTCAAATGGACTGAACATGTTCGATGGAACCGATTCTCATTATTTTCACTCTCGATCTTGAGGATACCATTGGAGGTGGGATTCATGCATCTTCAACTATGGTCACTGGGAGGTGCTACGGTTTCTAATGTCAAATTCCTACGGGTGGTTGGAGAAAATGTGAGTGGTATGCCAACCTTTTATCTTCTTGTACAAGATGGTGGAGTGGGATTTGATTATCCACTCCATATGACCGTGGTTGACAAACGAATTGAGATGTGTGGGGATTGGCAGATGGGCGATATTGTATATACACCATCAAATAGATCACAAAGCAAGGTTTCACACTACTAGTGGACGGATTTTCGAGCTTAGTGTTCGCAGGAAATCCTCTGATGAATTATCAGCCACATCGGCATTTTCGTCATCATTTCTAACGAAATCCCACGTAAAATCTAATGCCAATAAGACCGATATATGTCAAGTCTTGTTCTTTAGAGATATTGGGACACACGGCTACATTGCCCCTGAATATGCCATGTGGGGAAAACCTTCCGAAAGTTGCGACTTGTACAGTTTTGGAATCTTGTTACTGGAACTTGTGAGTGGAAAGAAACCAACGGATGGCATAGAGACTCTTAGGGTTAGGTAGTGATATGGTCAAGTGCGTTTTCATCAGGGTTGATGAAGACAAGAACGTATCGAAACAGAGCAGTAATAAATTCTATAGCTTGGGATATGGTGTCGTATCCCAATTCAAGGAGTCATAACCGCTGAGAGAGCCAACGCTGGCAGTCGATGGTTATTGCGTGCGTGCATAGTGTAACAGCTCTTCTCTTTGCCAAATTAGCCGATAATTGCAAAGTTGCTCGCATTCTTACCTCGCAGCAGTCCGGCGGCTCTGGAGATCAACGGGCATAAGAATATCGGAAATACATTTGTCTAGAAGGAATCTTACGGAAACGGCCCTCAATGATATTTTAAATTGGTCGGCATTGTCAACGGGTCACTTAACAACAATCATTTCAATGGACCATTACCAATTTTCATCAATCTAATTATGATAAAGTGGCTACCTGAATTTGCTCCCGCCGATAATGGTGGACCTCTTATGGTAGATCAGAGACCTGACCTGGTTGGTGGCGCGTTGGCTCATGTGGACGTTACGGGCATGCTGCAATTTTGGCAACGCATTTTTTTTCTTGCAGAGAATCAAAGAGATGACACTAAGAACGCTGAAGAGGCAGGCCGAAAAGTTGAGATTAGTTGTAACAGACGGTTGGGTTCCATTGAGTCCGGGTACGAGCTATCGACCGACGGTGTGGTTTGCATGTAGAACCTAGCGTTCAAGCACATTTTGGAGTGATACTGGAGCATTGGTCTTGTTTTGCATGGAGGATTTTTGGACACGGAGTATTGCTGAAATGAAGGACGATATTGATACACAACCCAAAAGCCAACCGTTAGCTGTACATCTGATATATTCGGTCTCGGATGCCTTTGCTTACCATTTTCTTGCTTGGAGACCTCTTCTCGAAGGCAACAATAGTGCTCCGATGTGTACAATTTCTCCCTTCTTTCGGGATGACACAAGATCACATGCTCCTTCGTTTCCTCCATCATATGGTTGAGAGAGATGACATGCAGAAATCTGAGTTTCTGAAAGCTTCGCTAGGGAGCTTGCTCTTGCTGTTATAGTTGAAATGCTCAGTAATCAGAAAGATATGTTAGAGGATTCTGTTGAAACTTTATGGGAAAAAACTGCTCCATGTGACGAAGGACCTTGTTGCAAAGGTCTCTACTGAAGCATGACATTGTGCAACAATTGCGCTATCTCAATATAATCCCTGTCGATGCGTCATGGTGATAGTTCCTCTGTTAGACAGTGAAGATGAAAAAACTTTGGTGACTTGCATTGGCTACCTAACTAAGTTTGTTGGGTGGTTTCCACCAGAAAAACTAATGGCTCAGTTATCTTCATTTTTGCCTGCTCTATTTGATGCTTTTGGGAATCAAAGCGCAGATGATCGGAAGATAGTTGTGGTTTGTCTAGTGGACATATATGTTGTTCTCGGGAAATCATTTTTTCCTTATCTCAGAAACCTGAGTAGTACCCAGCTCTAGTGCAACATAGCTCTATTCAATGAATCCAGAATATATGTTGAACCTACTCCACTTGTCACAATAGTTAGCAACGGTCTAATGAGCCAACAACACATCTGTCATTCACATAGCCTAGAGAAGGCAAACCAGTTCAGATTCCTGTAATACCAAGAGTTTTATTGTTTCTGTTTAAAACACGGATGTAGGTAACAGAAATGAAGGGGGGGCACATGAGCGCAGGACCGCGAGAAAAATCTCTGTCAAGAGAGATTCATTGTAATTGCTGAGTTATTGTGTAAAACATTATTGGAGTAATAAAAAGGATGTTTATTTGCAACTGTGAGATTCATCACAGTCCATTTTTTTCAGCATGTTTTCTTCTCTTTTAGCTGTGTTAAAACTGTTTGAATTTTGTTTATGTGTTTCCTTACACGCAGCTGAAATTGTCTTTACCATCTCTTTATGTCTTCCTTAATCCATTACGACTGCATTACATTTTGTTTTCCTCTAACTGACGGGCTTCGTTACACTTTAGTACGACCACTACTGTAACGAAAGGGTTTGGGTTTTCTGCAAATGTTTATTGCCTTTCCTCTGCACCAGCTACCAGCTGTGTAAGACCAATCTGCATTTTCAGAACTCTGCATGTATCCTTTCCTACTTCGGCCTTTCCTTTTTCTTTCCCCTACTGCATCATGATTTATCAAAGCGCTGAAAGATAGACTTACTTTGCCTCACTTTCTGCAAGCTATTCGATCTCTGCTATTGTCTCTTGTTCTCAGTTTTCATTTGACTCCATGCCCAATGGACCTTTTCTCTGGTTTAACACCCAAACTCCAAAAATCTAAGACCATCATTTACCCATAAATCTGCCCACCTTTTTTACACTACTTAAATTCCTATTGTGACATTGTTCGAGAGATCCCTCTCGGGTTGGAAGGGGCAGCTCCCAATCCAAAGTGGTTCGAGGTTGCCTCAGGATTGATTTTCTCTAGCCCATTTTAGTTCTGAGTGTCAACAGGAAGCTTGCGACATCAAGGCTATCAGGTTGTAATATTTACTTTCAATTAATATGATATAGTGGCATGTCCCTTTCCCATAAAGTTATTCTCACTTTATTGTGTAATTCCTTGATCATACACATAAGTTGACAGTTGAATATATTTTGCTATCTTCAATTTGGTTGGTTTATGTTGTCTTGGTCTTGACCTCACGAGAGCACCGAAGTGAAGCTGGAGCAACAGAGACCCTAGGAAGCGATACTAAGGTATGTTACTTGTTCCTTCCTACTAGCTAATTCAATGGTCAAAACTTAGGGAAAGAGTCATTTCCTGTCTTGTTTTGTTCTAGATCCAGGTGGATCTAGGGAGATCTGTTAGTGTCTACACCTACCGATTAGTCCGATAACAAAATTGGTGACTGCACTGGGGATTATAACCCATTTTCTTGTGGTTTTTGGTATTTTTTCTTGGCCATTTGTTCTTGCCTTACCCTTCTCCATTCATATCAATCTTTGAGTCTTCAGGATACCCTGATAGACCCTTTGGGTCCAGAGGCCTCTTCAAATTTTGTGTCTTTTTCCAAAAAATTGATTATTTTCAGACATTCTCGCACTACACTCCACAGTAGCCTACGAGAACATACTGAGTTTTCACCTTGCCTTTAGGTTCAGTGCAAGGTTCTCGCACTCTGCTCAAGAGCCACCTGCGAGAATCACTAATTCTCGCACTGTGTAATATTGCCAGCCTACGAATTCATTTTTCCAAAATTTTGGATTTACGTTTTTGCATCTTGAACTGCCCAGATCAGTTGAGATGCCTAAAAAGAGTTTATTGGACCATTGATTGATGTTCTCTTGTCTTTGTTTCTTGTGCATGAATAGTCTTAGGATTTCAAAGGCTCTTCCTGTCACTTGTTCTTGACATTCATTTCTTGACTTTTCTTGGCAAAGCTATACTCCTCTGATTTTGGAATCTGAGTGTGCTTGATTGGTTAAGGACCGAGAATCAGTTGAAAGTTGAGTTTTTTGGTCTTTATAATTTTCTTTTTGTTTGAAAGATCACTTTTCTTATGCAATTGAAAAGACGAGATTGGTTTGCTTGTTATTTTTGTTTTCATTGAAAGAGTGGTTTGGTTTTTTTATCATTGCTTGGTTATTGGTTTTTTATTTTCTGTACTCTCACTATCATGGTGTGGGTCCTTTTTGAAAAGTGAACAAACGTTTTTCTTTCAAAAATCATTTTCGTCTTCGAAAACATTGAAAATCAATTATTGAAATTATTGAAAAAGAAGCAATAGACAATTGTTATTGATGCGTGATTTGTTGCATTTGCATTTTAAAGGAAATCATGTATTGTAGTTCAAATTTTGATCCGGAAAATTTCTCTTTCCCTCCCATCCATAGGATTCATTGAACGAAAATTGCTATATTGCATTCTTATCCATGCATTATTGGGTCAGAGTCTTATACAACATCAGTTTCATCTCCATTTCCTTTGAGTAAACAACAGCTCTTATTAACACTACGCAATTGTAAACTTTACCTAGTAACTCTTTTCTAGGGCTCTATTACACCAACATTTAGCTAGGCTAGCGCTTTGGAGTAAGAATAGAGATACACTCTTCAAAGCACAAAGCACACAATAGAATCTTGTGTTAAGGAGTGTTAAATTCCATTTGCAACATCTTGTCCTGGGAAGCCCTTCTCACACAAGGCTCAAACACGAGGTCACATTGATATTGACAGAGTTACTCACCTTGCTTTGTTGATATCAGTGTAGAGATTGCACATATTACGGGGATCACTTGGAGGTATACCCACAATGATGAGTGGAAGCCTTTTGAGTTGATTTTAGGCTAGATACCCTGCCTTTGCATGTGGATCAGACTGTTGACTGTCCCCCTAGGCTTTATTGTTGTTGGTGGTAACCTTAGTGGTCTATCTTTCTAGGTTCTTACACAACGTGACTGTGAAGGGGAAATTCTTCATGGTACCTAGAATTGATGTTGACCAAACTCACTTGGGCTCCTTGGAGGGTATACCCACGATTATGTGTGGGAGCTTGCACCAGGGTGTAAGTCTGTTAAGTAGGTTGTTAGCGTAAAATTTCCACTCTAGCCCAACCCCTTCTCTTCTCGTTGTTGAGATGTTGGATTTCATCACCAACTAGTGGCTTCGGAATTAAAAGGTCTTGTTTTCTTGGTGATTGATTCCTAGATTTTGTTTACTAGCACGTGTTGTTTGTTTATCGAAGTTGACCATAATATTTTCTTCGAGAAGTTTGTCACTCATTTACAATATCTCTCCATGTCATTCACATACAATGCAGGGTTTATCTCTAGAGCATCTAAACAGTTCTCAACCCTTGACTACAAGTACACCTGAGGGCTCTCCTTGGCAAAGTGAAGTCACAGTCGTCACCACACCACAAGTGGAATGAACTGACTCTCTAGAAAATTTTCGAATTACAAATACTCGAGAGGAATTTCGAATTCACCGTGATTCTGAGCGACCGTTTATGCGACTGAATTCTTCCAGAGACTTAGTTGTTACATCTTCTGGATCACCAGTTGGACCCTTTCTAGGCATAGAAGGCCAAGATATTTTTTGGTCTATAGGTGTTTTCCGACGGGACCTTTTTGGTCCAAGTTCACCCGTGATTTCTGAAATCAACCCACCTGTGATTTCCAAAATCTCTAGTCTAGAGACAGTACCATTGACTACCGCCTATCAGTTTACCGTCCCTGTCGAAATGGCCCATCTCACATATACTATGAGTGTTCAAACCAGGTTTACTATGGTTAGTCTTTCTCCCATCAACACACCGCGAATGCCCAACGTCACTCTGACACTACCACTCAGATACTGTGCGTTGAATGCTTCCATTCCTACTCCTACGCAAACTCCATCCGACTCTCCTGGTGGTCCTTCTTCTTATGGGCACTCTCTTCCCGATTTTATTCCAACACTCCCTCAATTCCCTTTTGGGGGACCTTCTTTGTATTCTACTAGAAATCTTAATCCTAGTGGAACTATTCCATCATTCATTCCAAATTACCAGTTTCCGGTTGGTGGACAATTTCACCAAGGTGGTATGACTCAAGCCCCTCTCAGTGGGAAACTTCCTTTTGGAACGCAAATCCCAATTGGAACACCACCCCCAATTGGAACATTTCCCCCAATTAGAACACCACCTTCGATGAGAGGACCGACCCCACCTTATAGGTAAAACATACCTCCCTCCTTGGCCCAGTATTGGAGTCAATTGATACAACATCCTCCTCAATCGACTGGGGGGCAGTAGTTTCCAACTGCGTCTGTAATACCTCCTAGTATGGGCCAACCATATCCAGGTTCATTCAATCCCATTTGGGGGGTGAATGCTCAAACTTAAGCCCTTGTTCTAGGGTATAATCCTATGAGCTACTATCCTCTCCAACCACCACCGAATCTGCCTAGGTCTTCACATTATATGCAGATTGCTTATGGTCCTACTTGCTTGCCGACAAGGATTCCTCCCCAAAGCCACCAGTACCCACAGGTGAATCGACAGTTACCCTTTATAGCCACTTTGGATCTTTCTGATTTTTCCAGGATTTTAAATGATCCAATTCATCACTCTCCCCAATGGCCTACTATAGCAACCAAGCTACCATCGAACATTCCTAAATTCGATGACAAAGCGGGAGAGGACTCAAACAATCAAGTTATGACTTTTTACCTTTGGTGTTCATCCAACTCATTGATGGATGACTCTATTTGTTTACATCTTTTTCAACAAACCCTCACAGGTTCTGCTCCGAAGTGGTATATAGAATTGCCACGAGGTTTCTTCTCTGACTTCAACACCCTATCCATGGGTTTCCTCACACACTACCAGTTACCGATTCGTTATGACACTGGGATCGAGATTTTGAATTCCTTCAAACAGAACAAAGCCACTCATATATCTGATCACATCCATGAGGGGCGAAGGAGACAATGTCTCATTAAACTTGAGCTCCCCGATCAGTTGATAGCAGAGTGGTTCACAAAATCATTTGTGAACGACATCAGTCATGACATTTCCATTGGTGGCTTAGTCACGAAAGAGAAGGCTATAAGTCATGCTCAATATATTGACCTCGTTTATTCACAAATGGGAACCCTTTAAGATTTACTACCTGACTTACCTCGTCCTTCTACTTCCATCACTTCAACTACTCCAACTACTTCACATGTTGTTGACGGTGTGATTGGTACTTTCCAGGCCCAACCAAATTCCGCTTCAAGCACAAACCCCAAACCTGCTTCTTCTAATGTTCAAAATGCTCCATCTCTTGCCCCTCCCACCAGAAAGACCTTTGAGGTAAATGTAGTTGAATCTACCCCAGCCGGTAAAAACAAATCTAAAAAGGGAAGGGGTAAGAATAAGGAGGGAAAAAATACTTCTCAAGCATAGAAAACCAAAAATACCCCTGTTGACAATTGGGATAAGCACAAACCACGATACCCTTGTCTTATCTGTGGTGATGATCACTACACGAAGGATTGTCCATGACATGTCGAGGTCACTAAGTTCCTTCAAGGAGCTCCAAAATGACCTGTACCAACCATTTTGTCCCAACCCTTCCCGTCTCAACAACAGGCTCAGTTGGTCATTCATGAACAACCCTCATCTTCTACTACATCCTATGTTTTGATGTGTACTGGAGATTCAAAGAAGAGCGACATTGCACTTACTACTCGAGCCAAAGATTATTCTCCCTCTAAAGAGAAGGTTGATGATCTACTACCTTCCTCTATACAACCCTCTCTCGCAACTCCACCTACCAATGGTCCTCTTCATCTTGAAAGACCAAGCCTCGACACAGTTCTGCAACCCCCCCCAAAGGGCGTCGTTCGAAAATCAGCTTTCAATCATCATGCTCGTGCTGCCCAGAACTACAAAATTGTTGAAGATATGGCTCAAGCACCTTCTGTGATGTCAACCCTCGAAGTCCTTCAGACTTGTCCCGCACAATGGAAGGTATTGTTGAAAGCTATCAGTGGAATCGATCCGACGGATACAAATTTAATAATCTTTGACTTGGAAGATCACATTCCAAGGTTACCCCCTCAACTCACGTTCCAGATCCAAGTGGTTGTCTCTATCAAAAACATTTGTTGAACCGTTATCGATGAGGGTGCCTCGACATGTGTTATGTCTCTTTCTTGTTGGAAAGCCATTGGTTCTCCTTCTTTGAATGAATCCCAGAACACTCCTAAATCCTTCAACGGCTCTGGTTTTAAGCCCTATGGTGTCCTTCCTTCATTGCCCATCACGTTAGAAGGAAAAATGGTCCAAGTCGAAGTGGAAGTCTTTGACGCTCCCCTTGATTACAATCTTTTTCTTGGCCGCAACTAGATTGATTCCATGCGCACAATTGTGTCAACCCTTTTCCATGTAGTACGTTTCCCTCATCAAGGAAAGGTTGTTACCATCGACCAACTAGCCTTCCTTAATTCCAATACCCGTACTGGAAACGTACCGTTTATTGCTAAAACCCCACCGAGTTATGAGAACATCGGTGTAGGCCTTCTAAAAGACTCTTCGTTAATGGGTACTTTCCCCATCCCACCACCTGATGTTCCACGCTCATTTGTTGCTTCCATCAACATGATCTCCACCTCGTCTCATGAACTTCCTGCATCTCATGACCCCTTGATAGTACCTGACCCTGGAGATCATCTTCATTACAGTGATGCAATTTCATTCAGTCCGATTGAATCTACCTATCAGGCCATTCAATAGACAACACCTTCTTCTCCCTCTCTTGGTGAGTTGTCTCCCGATCCTTTTCGTTTCATTTTTCCCACTAATGAGATGATCATGTCTATGATGGAGGACACCCCTTGGGACAATGGGCATCATCATTCCATCCTCTTTCTGGAGCTACATACCATTGATAACTACCAACGGATCTCAAATCCATTGACCGTTGTCGTCATCTCCACCATTCTCGAGTCTGCACACGATGTGTTTTCTGAAGGGAACTTAAGCAATATCTCACCCACTATTCCCTTTGACATATCCATCAAACCTGGGATTGTCGAAAATGTCCATATCGGAGCTTCGTGTTCTTCTGACGAAATCGTCACCTACACATCCCTTTTCAAAGAGTTTTGTGACATCTTCGCCTGGAACTACGAAGAAATGCTAGGTATCGACCCTGAGATTGTGATACATGAGATAAAGACATACCTCGATGCTAAACCCGTTCAACAACGCCTTCATCCAGTTCACCCATGTAAAGTGACTGCTATCAGGATCGAAGTTGAGAAACTTCTGAAAGCTGGCTTTATTTATCTGATGGCTCTCACAGACTGGGTTTCCAATCTTGTCCCAATTGCAAGAAACAAGACACGATTCGCGTATGCATTGATTATAGGGATATCAACAAAGCTTGTCCCAGAGACAACTTTTCTACCCCCTTCGTCGATCAGATTGTCGACGATTGTGCCAGAAGTGAAATCTTCTCTCTCATGGATGGTTTCTCCGGGTATAATCAAATCAACATTGTTCCCGAGGATCAACATAAAACTACTTTTATTTGTCCTTGGGGTACTTTTGCCTACAAGAAACTTCCTTTTGGTCTCAATAACATTGGTGCAACATTTCAACGCACTATGTCTTATGCTTTCCATAATATCAAGCACATCGTTCAACCATATTTGGACAATTTACCCACTCATTCAATGCGCCGAGTTGATCACCCAAACCACCTGCGAGCCATTTTCATTCACTGTCGGTTCTACCGTATACATTTGAATCCTCATAAGTGTGTTTTTTGCATGGAATCTAGCCATCTTCTAGGTTTTATCGTTTTGCATCAAGCAATCCGGGTGGATCCTTTAAAGGTTGAGGCGATCCTTAATCTCCCTCCTCCTTCTACTCTTCACTAGTTACAAAGTTTGCAGGGGAAAACAAACTTTATTCATCGTTTTATCCCAAATTATGCCGAGATAACTTGTGAATTTACATGACTCCTCAAAAAGGGTTTTGAGTTCATTTGGGATACCATCACCAACAATGATTTTGAAGCTTTGAAATTGTCCCTAACGTGTGCTCTGCTTCTCTTTCCCCCCGATTACAGTCATGATTATTTCCTCTACCTTGCTGCCTCGAATTACACCATTGGTATGGTTCTCGTCCAAGAGGATGATGCTAATGACGAACATGTTATTTACTACTTGAGTCCAAGTCTCACGCCTACTGAAATCAAGTATTTACATGTCAAAAAACTGGCCTTGGCTGCCGTCCAAGCCATCCAACGCTTCCGGCACTATATCCTCTCGCGCAAGACTACAATGATTTCTCACTGCAACCCTATGCAACACATTCTTACACATCAATTGCTAGGGGGAAATTACTCCAAATGGATTGTGATACTCAAGGAGTTTGACTTGGAATTTGAACGTGCCAGGTCCAAGAAGTCCTTAGTTTTTGCTGAGTTGATATGCGACTTTCCCCATTCTGAAATGGAAACAATAGCAACAGATTCATTACCCGATGAATATCTTTTCCTTATCAGCACTTATGATCTTTGGTATGGTGATATCATTATATATCTCCAAACCTATAATTTCTAGCCATCTTTGTCTAGTAATCACCGATGTCGCATACACTATCAATCCCATCAATACATTATCCTCAGGGATACTCTTTATTATCGGGGGATTGACTCTGTTTTTCAACATTGCCTAACATTTGACGAAGCTGAGAAAGATCTAAATGACTGTCATTCTGGAGCATGTGGTGGTCATTTATCTGGGTATGCTACTTCCCAGAAGATCTTACGAGCAGGGTATTTTTGGCCTTCTTTATTTAACGACTACATAATCGTCGTTCAAAAATTCCATGCCTGCTAGACCTATAATAACAAAATACAGTCGCAATTCGCTCCTCTTCATCCTGTGGTCTCAGTTGGTCCCTTTATGAAATGGGGTATCATTTTCATGACATGTCACCCTCACTCAGCTGGGGGGCATGGTTACATTATTGTATCCGTCGATTACTTTATGAAATGGGCCGAGGCGATGACAACATTTGACAACACTAGAAAGACCACAACATTATTCATTTTTNTTTAAAACTATTTGTTTAACTCCTACCCAACACTTCTACTGAGGAAGAATGACTATTGTATCTTATGCAATTAGACGAAACTTGACGCGATGCCACCCTAGTCATAGAAGCTCAGAAAAAGCGTGTCAAGGCCCAATACGACAAACATGTCAAGCCTCACATTTTATCCGAAGGAGATCTCGTTATCCTCTATGAACAAGGTCGCGATATGTTAGGAGCTAGGAAATTCGAAGCCATGTGGCGAGGTCCTTATATTGTTTGACAATTTTTGGAAAAATGAGCTTATGAGTTGGTAGATTATGATGGTATCCATTTGAGTGAACCTAGGAATGGGTTGTACTTGAAGAAGTACTATGCATAAAATCATTTGTGCATGAGTAATTGTATTTTTAATGTATCATGCTTCTTATGTGTTACTATAGCTTGCTTTTGTCTTTATCTGGTCTCTACCCTTACGTGACGTTGTGTTTGATTTCCAAATGTCAGAGTCTTCGCTACCCTATATTGTCTTTGTTGATGGCGCTAGTCGTAGTACTCAAAACCTTGCTTCCACTGCATGGGCAATTCACGCCCCTACAAATGAACTTGTCTCCTTACGAGGTGTGTGTCTCGGCCGTGCGACCAACAACATTGAAGAGTATAGCGTCGTTATTGAATTATTAGTTGATTCTATCTCGCTCGGAATCCGTCATTTGGTTGTGCGATTCAATTCACAGCTTGAAGTACTACAGTTAAGTAATGTCTATACTATTCGAGGTCCTACTTTATTATGGGTGTATTTGTGAATTCGCCTCTTGGAACGTTATTTTGATTACATTGAATATCAACATATTCCTAGATGTCTAAATACATTAACTGATGCATTGGCTAACTATGTATTAGACAAACATTTGGATCATTTGTAAATCGATCACATCAATGTTCACACAGCACATGATAAATTGGTAGAAGTTGTCTGTATATATAACGACCAAAAGAGGTTTTTACAAAAAGTTTTTTGTCCGAAGACCAAAATATCAAAATATGAAGCTCATAGCTTCTACAAAGTGACATCATGGATGATGTTCATGATAACACACGACTGCCCGAGCAACCCTACAGAGAAGTCGACTCATGGACCCTGACATCCCTACTGTATGACGTTGATCGCGTCATGGAACCTCTTCAAGAGGCATGTCTGGAATATCTGTGGTCAAGCCCTCTAGGTTTTCTTCCACTAATTGATAATCCTCGACATATTGTGGTGTTGGCACTACCTCTCTTTGTCGCTGAATGGGAGAAGTACCAAGAGGTCGGTAAGGTCCAACATCTGTGTCATCAAAAATGAATTTTGTATTTAGTATTTGAACGAACATATAAAAAACATTTGCATATGATAAAAATTCACAAAAACATTTAAAAGAAAAAAATTGTGTACTTCTTACCAAGTTCACCCCACTGAGCATCCTCTGGCAGTACTAAGTCTAGATCTCCTAAAAAATCCAACCCAGCATAAGCATAATCGTCAACCATCAGCATCTATGGTTGCAGCCAGTCAAAGGAGGTATCATAATACTTGATGATTGGTCCAGCTACGTGCCGGGCCATGAGCCGACACCATCTCAGCATCCTTGGATCCCTGGGAGCTGGTAAATTCCACTCAACCTACAACCTTATTAATGGAACCCTCTCAAGGAAGAAGGACACTAAGAAAGATCTGTACCCGAATTGCTTCAGGTCGCCTCATCTGCATTTGGTCAACTGCTTTTTCATACTACGTAGCACTGCATCTGCCCAGTTGAAAACCTGAGGTTCAATACACTCTATGGAATATTGGAAATAACTCTGTAGTGCCATGTGAGGAGCGAAAATCCCAGCCATCCGAGCTATGGTGAACAAGATAGTACGGAGGGTCAAATCCTATACCCCCCAAATAACTACTTTTCCTTTCTTCCTCTCTGACTTGGGAACACAGTGTAAGCGACAGTACTCACTCATGGGCATCCCACCACCTCTGCTACCAGTTAGGCTCACGTATTGCCCACGCCGTGACAGTCCAGTCAAGAAATAAATGTCCTCAATATATAAGGACAGTGTATGGACCCCCACATGAAATACCTACTGATCAGGATCCCACATATGTACCTGGTACTCTAATAACCTGACTTGGACCCTCATGCCCGAGATACGAAAGTTCTTCAGAAGGCCACATTTTCTTAAAGCAACAATAGTGGGTGGATGATTTCCGGCAATAGCATTTGTGGAAATTACTAAGACAACTCAGAGGGGGCGGGTGAATCAGTTGTAATTGAGCTTAAACAATTTTAAGTCTATTAAAACATTATTAATCTCTCTTCAAGTGATCATCAATAGAATACAACATATGGACAGTAAAAGTAAAGACCATCAGTCACACATAAGATATACACAGAGACTGATTTTCACGAGGAAACCCATAAAGGGAGAAAACCTCTTCTTCTTCGAAATGATAGGCAGCCTTTTAAGTTTTGTACATCATCTATAATTGAGAACCAACTCAATGTGAGGCTGCTACCTCTATTTTAAAAGATGCAACTTGTTTGATAGCACCAACTCTTTGGTTTCTCTAGCACCCACTAGAAGGAAGCACCAATTCCCTTAATGTTCCAGCACCAACTGGATGGAAGAACCAAATTCCAGTTACATAGGCTCCAACCTGTATAATAGAGAACACTTGTTCTCCCTTGCACCACCCTGCCACCCTTGTTTCTCTGGTTGCAACCAGATGGAAGCTACAACTTCCTGTGTTTAAGTTCTCACTTGAACCTCTGAGGACAACAGTCCTCCCGAGCACCTCCCAACCTCCCTAGAATATGAATGACTAAATAAAA
>JASDQU010819868.1:8554-25709 GCA_032191745.1 Picea mariana
ACTCGAATTTTGCAAACGTTCCCTCAATTGGGAGTGAAGTTCCTTCATTGCCTCTGCAAAATCCTCCACACTAGAACTTCTAAATTCAGTTTGTTCTGAATATTTAAATTTAGACACTCCCCTGGGTTTCATTCCATAAACAATCTGAAATGGACTCTGCTCTATGCTTGTATTGATTGAATCATTGTAAGCAAATTCTGCCTGTGGTAGAAAGTGATCCCACTGACTGTGGTGTTCAGTCACTAGGCTCCTCAGTAAATCTCCCAAGATTTTGTTCACAACCTCTGTTTGCCCATCAATATGAGGATGATAAGCTGAGATAAATGACAAACTTGTCCCCAACATCTTCCATAAAGTCCTCCAGAAATGTCCCACAAACTTGGTGTCTCGATCAGAAATAATACTCCTTGGTAAGCCATGAAGTTTAACGACTTCTTTGAAAAAAAGGTTCGCAATATGTGTTGCGTTGTTGGTTTTCTGACATGGTATAAAATGTGCCATATTTGAAAATCTGTCTACCACCACAAAGATTCAATCAAATCCTCTTTGTGTTCTTGGCAGTCCCAATATAAAATCCATGCTCACTACATCCCACGACCTCTCTGGTATGCGTAATGGCTGGTATAACCCTGTGTTTTTCCTTTTTCCTTTTGTGTGATGAAACATTTTACATCTTTCCACAAATATTTTGACATTTGTCCTCATCCATGGCCAAAATATGAGCCACTTAATTTCGATAACATTTTGTCATGACCGAAATGTCCTACCAATCCTCCACTGTGTTTTTCTTTCAGCAGATTCTCCCTCATGGAGCATTTTTTAATACATAATTGATTGCCCCTAAATAATAATCCATCTTGGATCATATATTCGGTCCATTGACTTCTATCCCTGAGAATTGGATACTCAGATTCCTCATATGCCTCTTTGAAATCTAGGTCATCTTTGTATATGTCTTTGAGGTTATCAAAACCCAATGTTTTGACTCTGAACTCCTACATAAGCAAACATTTCCTGCTCAAGGCATCAACAACTTTTTTAGAATTTCTAGAAATATGTTTAATTACAAAAGTAAAATTCTGCATATATTCAACCCATTTAACATGTCTTTGGTTCAACTTCTCCTATTGAGTCATGAATTGTAAAGCATGATTATCGTTGTACAAAACAAACTCTTTAGGGACCAAATAATGTCTCCATTTCTTTAGCGCTTGTATGACTGCATAAAATTCTTTGGGATATGTTGAATATTTAATGTTTGCCTCATTCAGTTTTTCACTGAAGTATGCGACCGACCTATCATCTTGGCTCAAGGTCGCTACAATTGCAAACCCACTTGCGTCACATTTGACCTGAAATGTCTTACTGAAATCTGGCAACACCAAAATTGGTTGTTTAGTAATCTGCTTTTTCAACAGATTGAAACTTTTCTCTACTTCTTCTATCTAGTGAAAAGACTTATGTATTTTCTTCACTGTGTCCATCATCGGTACTCTAATTCCACTAAAATTTCTGTTAAATTCCCTATAGAAACTAGCCAATCCATGGAAGCTTGGAACCTCAAATACACTCTTCGGTGATGGCCAATTCTTAATCGCTTCTACCTTATACGGATCCATTTTCAGCGCATTTGCAGAGATAACATTACCCAAATAAATGAGTTATGTCCTCATAAATGTTGATTTATTCATATTTATCAACAACTTCTCTTGCTGCAATCTCCTCATCACTATAGCTAAATGCTTTAAATGCTCTGGTTCAGTTTTCTTGAAAATCAATATATCATCAAGATATACAATGACGAATTTCCTATGAAATCCTTTAGGACTTCATTCATCAATCTCATGAAAGTACTGGGCACATTTTTTAAACCAAATGGCATAACAAGCCATTCATACAGCCCCTCATTCATCTTGAATGTCATCTTCCATTCATCACCTTCTCTCATACGAATTTGATGATATCCGCTTTTCAAATCATTCTTTGAAAAATATTTTTTTCCACTCAAGGAATCCATCAAATCATCCATCCTTGGCAAAGGAAATCTATATCTAATGGTAATCTTGTTGATTTCCCTTGAGTCTGTGCACATCCTCCAGCCTTCATCTTTCTTTGGGCTAAGCACTGTTGGAACAACGCATGGACTCAAGCTCTCTCTAACCAATCCTTTGTTCATTAAATCTTGGACTTGTCTTTTGACTTATTCATTCCCCTGCGACATCAATCTGTACGTTGCTTTGTTCGGTAAACTATCTCTATGTATAAGATCAATGCGATGACTTATACTTATGATCGGTGGCAATGAACAAGGTAGTTCGTCCACTACTATATCAGAAAACTCTTCCAACAACTTTTGGATTTCCTCTGGTGAATCATCCACTCTTGTACTGGTTAAAACAATTCTAGGTTTCCTGACCACAATAAATTGTGTATCTTCCTTCTTCTTAACCTCCTTAAGAAGTTCCTTCCCACTCATGAGAAGTATAGTGTTGTTGACCTCTGGTTTCACTTCTTTATCCTTAATCGACAACAACATGTGAGTTCTCCCATTCTTCTCTAGGGTGTATTTGTTCTTTCTCCCATCATGAATCACATTCTTTTCATATTTCCATGGTCTACCAAGCAATAGATGACAAACAACCATGGGAATAACATCACATAGTATTTCATCCTTATATCCTCCTATTTTAAATTGAACTAAACATTGTTTAGTGACATTTACCTGATGTCTTTTTTGTAGCCACAAAACTTTGTATGGGCTTGGATGTTCAATAGTCTCCAACTCCATATTTTCTACCATCTCTGTAGATATGAGATTGTCTATGCTACCACTACCCATGATGACTTTGCATACCCCGTCTTTGGTCTTGCAAGCAGTCCGAAAAAGTCTGTTCCTTTGGACTAGGTGTTCTACCTCTTTCTCTTGTTTCAAGATGTATTTCCTCATCATCAGTGATCTTTCGACCTCTACATATTTTTCCTCAACATTCCATCCTTGTGATTCGTCAATGTGAGTTTCACCTCCTTCTTTCTTTCTATCTAGACATTCATAGGATTTATGTCCATTTTTTCCACCGGTAGAAAATTTTATTTCTCCACCTCTGCCTCTTCCTCTTCCTTTGGTTCGAGGAAAAGTATTTCTATCAGTATATTGTCCTCTGTGTGATCTTCACCCTCTCTCAATTTGAGTTTAAGGTTTCTTCCACTCTTCTTTAGATTTATGAGTTCTGTCTTGGGCAATTGTTTTGCCTCGAGCTTGGATTTTGCCTTGGCCTCTCTGACTTTGCTTTTGGCTCAGCTTCTATTAAGCTTTCAGAGCTGTTTGATAAGAATCCTCCACATTTCGAAGGCTCATCATGCTCATCTCATCTTGTATGTGATATCTCAGACCATTCATGTACCTGGAAACCTTTTCATCATCACTTTCCCGATGACCTGCCCTGATGTTGATCTTGTAGAATTATTCAGTGTACTCTTTCAGTGTCATCAACTTCTATCTCAAGTTCTACATTCTCTAAAACAGAGTAATCTGATAATCCTCAGGTATGAATTTGACTTTCATCTTTACAACCATTCTATCCCAACTTTTGATTTTCTGCTTTCCTTTGCATCGTTTGTCAGCCTGCAGTTCATCCCAACATAATGTTGCATGCCCTTTAAGTCTTGTGACAATGTGCTTGACTTTCTTGTTGATGCAGGAGCATCGCCAACACATCAAGTGAGCCAGTACGAAAGCGAAGGATGACTGGACAAGCGCCAACGCAATTTTTTGAAATTCTCTTGGATTTGATGCGCGAACATAAATGTGGCAATTTAATGAAGTGCACTTGTATAATGTAAACGTACCTTGAGTGATTTTCTCTTTTCCTTAGTAGGTAGAAGGAATTTAAAGTAGTCAATGCAGGTAGATAGAATTTAATTCTAGATTAGACAGTTTTAGAGCGCAAGAGGGAAATAGGGTATAGACACCCTCATTGTGTATTGTAACATTATGGAAGATTATGAAGCATTGGAGCATAGGAGAAACAGAGAGCTATGTAAAAACACCCATGTACAGATATTTGGATTAATAGAAGAGTTTGATTCAAATTCATGGTTTTTGTGTTTTTTCTCTGTATGTTGATGTTGAATGATATGCTCATGAATGTTTTCTTCCTATTATACATTTTCTTTATATGATGTGTATATGATTTCATGTTTGATTTGAAGTCTGAAAGGAATCGGGAATGAGTTTCAATTGTTTCTCTATCTGAGAAAGAGTTCCTGTAAGGAGTGCAGTTGAAGTGTCCACAAGGAGTGTGTTGATAGAGGGTTCAGATAGGGTTGTTTTTGTTCTCATTCTCTCAAAAGTGCAGTTGAGCATAGGAGCCGTGCAAGGAGTGCACAGGCCAAGTAAAGCTTTAGGGTTGTGAACTTGAGCAAAGAATTTAGAGACTGTTGCTGCAAGTTTGCGCAGGGTTGAAGGAATTTCAATACTCAGGAAGTGCTTGAAAGTTTGTCACAAGGAATGCGTGCAGGGATCTTCTGAAATCTCAGGAAGGATAAAGCCTTCGAAATCATCGAAGGACAGTGCAAGGTAAGTTGTGACGTGAATTTTTAAGAAGCGTAGAAAGTTTTGCACGCAGGTGAATAAGTTCCGAACAAGGAACACTTGAATCATTCCATAGATTTCATCAAGAAGGACGGGCGGTCAGAATTCTCCGAGGAGAATTCATGAATTTCATTGAGCCATCAGATCTCACAGAGAAGTAGGGAAGTTACAGTGCAAGTGTGGAGGGGTTCAAAGCTCAGGAGGGGTAGAACCGTAAATCCGAGCCACAAGGGCCGTTGGATCTACACGTGAATATCTCATATCAGGGTTTCGCTGGTTGAGACTCTATGAACACTGCATTAGGAATCGAGATAACACGAAATGTGATATTTCGATAGCCAAAGAATCATGTGGGCCACAAGAGTCAGCGAGTCGACAGGTGGCACAAGTTATCAGAGTTTTGTAGTGAGAAGTCCCGAAACATTTGCATCTGGATTCACGATACCATGAAGTCTGAAATCCCGATAGAGGTGACGGGGTGTTGAAAATTCAAACTTGCGCGTGTGTCAGAGTTTCTGTGTATCGGGCATCGGGAGTCGGGGATACAAACTACTCAACATTGTGAGTGTCGAAATCGTGATAGAGGAAATTCTAATAGGAAAAGGTCAACGTTGACTATCATCAGATATCAGGGATTCGAGGGTCGAATGTTTGACCACTGACCTCACGAAGTCGCGATGTCCGATCTCCTAATTGTAAAGAGGAGATCTCGTGGAGAGTTTGTTGTGGGTGTGGATTTCGCAATACGGAAATAGAAGGAACGATTAGTGTTCTTTGGGCTGTGAGAGAGAAAATATCCTGCGTCGACGTGGCCTTCCGACCTACGGGTTGAGAGGTAGTGGGGCGTCAGCATCATATGGTATCAGAGCACAGAATGATTCTTTTCTTTATGTAGAAGAGGAAGAAGAGTTCACCATGCCGCCTAGGATAAGGGATGCATAGACACCTGATCCAGAGGAGAGGGAAATGTCAAGAAGAAGAGGCAGATAGATGACAGATCCAGTGATGGAGAGAGAGATGCATGATCTATGAGCTAGATTTGAAGACATGGATATAGCGCAAAGAAGCACAGCTAGTGCAAAGGATCTCAGTGATTTCGAAAGTGAAGCTGAGGGTGAGTGAGAAGAAGAAGTTGCAGCTGAAGATGCATCAAACGAGCATTTGATCAGAGCTATTACAAGGATGGGTGCAAGAGAAAAGATGGACATTCCAGATTATGAGGGAAACTTGGATGCACAGGAGCTTCTACACTGGATTAGAGATCTAGACACATACTTTGACTATGAAGATGTCGAAGAAGACAAGAAGGTCAAGCATGCTATCACGAGATTGAAAGGACATGTAGCATTTTGGTGGGATGAACTACAATCTGACAGAAACTGCAAGGGAAAGCAAAAGATCAAGAGCTAGGACAGAATGATCGCAAAGATGAAGGTGAAATTCATCCCTAGGGATTATCAAATTACTCTATTAAGGAGGATACAGAACCTGAGTCAGAAGCTGATGACAGTGAAAGAATACATTGAGGAATTTTATAAACTGAACATCAGGGCAGGTCATCGAGAGAGCGACGATGAGAAAGTTGTCGGATATATGAATGGCCTGAGATATGATATCCATGATGAGATGAGCATGGTAACCATCCGAATGGTGGAAGATGCTTATCAGATGGCTTTGAAGGTTGAAGAGAAGCTGAGCTGAAAACAGAGTCAGAGGGGCCAAGGCAGAAGTCATCCCAGAGGCAAATCAGTTGCCCAAGACAAATATTAGAAGCCCAGAGAAGACTAGAAAAAGCCTTAGACTCGAACTGAGAGGGTGGAACCTCACAGAGAGGGAAGCATAATGAGCAGGGAGGAGATTATGGTCAAAACAACACTTTTCCTCATACTAGAGGTAGAGGAAGAGGAAGAGGTGGAGTAATAGCATGCTTCACGTGTGGGAAGAATGGGCACAATTCGTATGAGTGTCTAGATAAAAATAAAGAAGGTGGAGAAACTCACATTGCCGAAGCATAGAGGCAGGATGTTGAGGCATAAGACACTGAAGGCAAAAGATCGTTGATGATGCGAAAAGTCCTTTTGACACCAGAGAAGGAGGTGGAGATTTTAGTCCAAAGGAACAGACTTTTCAAGACTGCCTGCAAGTTTTATTGGATAAATATGTAGGTGCATACACTAACCGATCTCCCTAGATCCACCTGGATCTAGAACAAAGCAAGACAAAACATGACTCTTTCCCTAGATTTTGACCATTGAATTAACTAGGAGGCAAGAACGAGTAACATACCTTATAATCGATTCCTATGGTATTTGTTGCTCCTACTTCTCTCCAGTGCTCTCATGCAGTCAATACCAAGACAACACAAACCAACCAAAGTGAAGAAATCACAATCTATTCGATGATCAATCTATGTATATGATCAAGGAATTATACAATAAAGTGGAAATAACTTTATGGGAAAGGGACATATTACTGTATCATATTGATGGAAAGTAAATATTACAACCTAAGCCTTGATGTCACAAACTTCCTTTAGATAGCCCTTGGCTTTGACACACCCACTTGCTCACTTGCATGAAGAAGATCAAAACCCTTATGATGTCTTGACTAGAGTTTCCTAGCCTGTTGTTCAAGCTTCAATCCTTCACACAATTCTTTCACTAATTCTCCAATGAATCTTTCTTAACCTTGATTGCCTAACCTTTTCCATGATAATTCCCTCAATATATAGGAGAGAATGAATTAGTTACTTGGATAATAATGATTCCAAAATATCAGGGAATCTAGTACTAGGATAACCATTCAAATGCGATCTCATCCTTCTAGAAGATTCCCTTCTAGAAGCATCGAAAATTCATCTTTTTTCTTGCTTAAGAAAGAGTTCACACCCTAGCAGTTCAACACAGTGTGAAATTCTCGCACCTTGTCTTAAGGTAGCCTGCGAGAATCATGCATTCTCGTAGGCAAATGTATTAGCAACCTACGAACCTCCTTCAAAAATGATATTTCTGGAAAGAGAAGAAAGTAACTTTTCTTAGGAGAAATTTCTTATGAAGAGCCTAAGTACACCATCATCAATACATCATCATCATGACCAAAATCATGGGTAATAGAATGCCCCCCAAAGTACGAGAGTGGAACCAGTGACAGTCGATAGACTTTGTAAATTGCATGTGTGTGTCGAGAACCAGGAGCACACCTAATTGGAAACCTGCGAACAACCAAAGAATCTGCAGAATATCATATATATCAATTCTGAGGTAGGCATTCCCATACTCAGATCACAGACTGATTACATTATAGACATGGGTCATGGCCACCAATAATACACTGTGGATCCATGCCATCAAAATGTAGCATAGCCACCAGAATACACTGTGAATCTATGCGAAAAATTTCAAATCAAGACGACATAGCCACGACACATACACAGTGGATCTATGTGTCACAAATTATTCATACTCCATTGCAACCTGGATCACAAAGATGATATCCAAGTTCTTCAATTTTGTCACCCAAAGTATGAATCTAACCATGTAATTACATGTGTTGAAGTCAAACATGGTAGAAACCACTTGATTACCGGTCACTGATGAAACCGTTAACAAGTGTGAGGGAAATCACCATTGAGGTCAATGACTCCCAAGGTACCATAGTACAATCCATCGAGTGTGAATAAATGAATTGAAGTCTAACATCCGATAGAATCTTTCGATCAGGGGTCAATGATGTAAACCCACTGTCGAAAGCGAGGAAACCTGCCATTGAGGCATGGAATCTCCAAGCTACCAAATAATTTCTAAGTCTTGATTCTGGATAATGAGCTGAAGTCGATGGAACAAAACTCATTACAAGAGGGCCTTGATGTATCCCCCATCAATAGCATGAAATGAGTAACATATTTTGAAGTTGGAATAGAGTATGATGTGAATTGGACTGGACACAAGGAAGGCCGACACAGAGAGAACAGATAACTACAGATGGCCGACTCAATATAGGTTTTAGATGGACTTCTCTTGAACATATAAACGACACGACCAATGATTTGGTAGCATTGAATCAAAGACGACACAAGGAATGACCTTGTAATCAATCGAATGAGAGACAAATGGATTTTCCAAACCGGCTTCAAGTGATGAATAGGGGGTGTCATGTTCAAGAGCGAGACTTACTGCCAATCAATACGATGATGAAAACATATCCCTTTCCCAAATTTTCCCCCACCATTTCTAGCGAGTACCTATTTATTTTTACACAAGATTGAGGAGGATAACATATGCTTGTTGATATAAGCTCATCCTTCGAACGATTCCCTTGGAGTATGTTTAACGAACCCTAAGAAGGAGTGGTTTGGTCCCATCATGGGTCTGTCAGTGTTTGTTTAACGAGTCCAGAGATAGAAAAATCGAAGGTTTTTCAAGATTATAGAGTTTGGAAAAACACTTAAAAGAGAACTCTCTCAGTTCCTTTTTCATAAAATAGTTTGGATGAGACCGAAAAAGAGATAAATTATCGCTCACGAGATGCTTACTTCAAATACTTTATCGAGTGTGAAAATAGCAAGGTCACTCGGCAATATTTTCATATTTAGAGAGTCTGAAAAGAGCTTAAAGAGAACTCCAGGGGGGTTCATTTTTCATATAACCTTGTTGAGCCCGAAAAAGTGATAAAAGTATGCTTGATCGTGTTCTCATGTATTTACGAGCACAAGAACGGACAAAAATGACGCTCGAGGTTTTTATGTAAAAACCATAAAAAATGATCAAAAACACGCTATAACAAAGAAAAACATGTCCGTAACCCTGAATTGAAACATCAAAGTTATCACGCCTGCAAGAATTACACTCAACATGACATTAGTGATTAGGGTTTAGTTGATAAATAATCATAAAAAACCAAAATGATATAGTAAAAGTAAATAAAATGAGTAAATACTCTTTTTTACCACATCATTTAACATTTCCACTATTGAGCTCAAAAAACCCCTCTTTTACCCTCCAAGTTTGGCATCAATTTGCAGGAGCTACAAGAGGCCATTCATCGAGTCATCTGCGACATTAAGGTAAGCTCTTCATCCTTGACATTTTCATGGTTTAAATTTGTAATTTCATTGGTTAAATTCTTAGTTTTAAGTTGATATTTTAATCCCTATATGCGTGTTGCCATTCTCGCAGGCAGCCTATTCGACGCCTAGGAGAATGATGCATTCTCGTAGGTGAGCCTTAAGCCACCTGCGAGGTTCTCGCACTGTGCACATAGGGAACCTGCGAGAACCGCAAAGCCCAAATTTTTTTAAAATTTTTAGCCAATGAAAAGATCCAAAGCATGAAAATAGTTATTAATCCTCTTATTGTGTTCCTTGTGTAGATAATTGGTCAGCAACATGGTGCTTGAGTGGCGTGAAAGGGAACATGAAGAGGATAATGCAATGGCCGAAAATCATCCACCTACCATAGCAGCTTTGAGATATTGTGGGCTCTTGAAGTACTTTCGCATCTCGGGCATGAGGGCCCAAGTCAGACTATTAGTGTACCTAGTTTGTACGTGGGACCCAGATCAACAGGTGTTTCATGTGGGGGTCCACACACTGTCCTCAGACATTGAATACATTTACTTCTTGACCGGATTGTCCCGACGGGGGTACTATGTGAGTCTGACCGGTAGTAGAGGTGGTGGGCTACCGATGAGTGAGTATTGTCGTATACACTATGTACCCGAGGCCAAGAGAAAAAAAGGAAAAGTGGCTATCTAGGGGGTAATAGACTTGACCCTCCATACTATCCTTTTCACTATAGCTCAGATGGATGGGAGTTCTACTCCTCATATGGAATTACAGAGCTACTTCTAGTACGCTATTGAGTGTACTGAACCTTGAGTGTTCAACTGGGAAGATATTGTGCTACGTAGTATAAAAATGCAATTGACCAAATGTAGGTGCAGCAACCTGAAGAAATTCGGGTATGGATCTTTGCTGGTATCTTTCTTCCTAGAGTGGGTCCCATTACTGAGGCTACAAGTGGAGTGGAATTTACCGGCTCTTAGGGATCCGCGGATGCTGAGACGGTGTCGGCTCATGGCCTGGCACGTAACAAGACCAATCATCAGATATGATGATACTTTCTTTGACTTGCTTCAACCACAGATGTTGATGGTTGATGACTACACTTATGCTAGGCTGGATTTCTGAGAAGATCCGGATTTGGTATTACCAGAGGATGCTCAGTGCGGTGACCTTGGTAATAAGTACACACATTTTCTCTTTTCAAATGTTTTTGAATTTTTTATCATATTCAAATGTTTTGTTTTATGTGTTCATCCAAAGACTAATACAAAATTGTTTGTTGATAACACAGATGTTGGACCATATAGACCTCTTGACACTTCTCCTATCTAGAGGCGAGGAGAGGTAGCAGCAACACCACAGTATGCTGAGGATTATCAGGTGGTGGAACATAATTTAGAGGGTCTGACTGTAGAAATTCCAAACATGACTCTAGAAAAGGTTACACGACACGATCAACATCATACTGTAGGGGTATCAGCATCTATGAGTCGACTACTCCATAGGGTTTCTAGGGCAGTCGTGTGTTACTGTGAACGTCACCCATGACGTCAATTTGTAGAAGCTATGAGCTTCAAATTTTGACATTTTGGTCTTTGAACAAACTTTTTGTAAAAAACTCTTTTATATCGTTATATATACAGATGGCTTCTACCGGTTTACTTTATATTGTGTGAATTTTGATGTGTTTAATTTATAAATGATTCAAATGTCTATCCAATACATAATTATCCAATGAATCTGTTAATGTATTTAGACATCTAGGAATATGTTGATATTCAATGTGATCAAAATAATTTTCCAAGAGGCAAATTTGCAAATACACCCGTAACAAAGTAGGACTTTGAATAGAGTAGACATTACTTAATAGTAGTACTACAAGCTGCGAGTCAAGTCACACAACCAAATGAAGAATTCCGAGCGAGATAGAATCAACCAATAATTCATTAACGACACTATACTCTGTAATATTGTTGGTTGCACGACCGAGGCACACACCTCGTAAAGATAGAAGTTCATTTGTTGGGGTATAGATTGCCCACGCAGCAGAAGCAAGATTCTGAGTACTACGGCTAGCACCATCAGCGAAGCCAATATAGGGTAGCAAAGACTCCGACATCTGCAAATCAAACAAAATGTCACATAAAGGAAGAGACTAGATAACGAAAAAAGAAAACTATAGTAACACACACAAAGTATGATACATTAAAATATAGGTACTTGTGCACAAATGATTTATGCATAGTACTTATTCAAGTACAACCCATTCCTGGGTTCACTCAAAGGGATACCATCATAATCGACCAACTCATATGCTCCCTTTTCTAAAACTCGGCGAAGGATATACGGACCTCGCCACAAAGGTTCGAATTTCCCATATCCTAACAAATCTCGATCCTGTTCATAGAGAAGAACAATATCACTTTCAGAGAAAACGTGAGGCTTGACATGCTTGTCATATTGGGCCTTGACATGCTTTTTCTGGGCTTCTATTACTAGAGTGGCGTCACGTTGAGTTTCATATAATCACATAAGATACAATAGATGTTCTTCTTCAGCATAAGTGTTGGGTAGGAGTTCAACAGCTAGCTTCAGAGAAGGTATCTCAGATTCTATAGGAAGAATGGCTTCTACACCATAGACCATACGAAAAGGCGTAAACCCAGTAGCGGAATTGACAGATGTCCGGTACACCCACAATGCCGAAAACAAAATTGTGTGCCAACTTGTTTTATGAATTCCTATCATCCGTCGAAGCATAATTATGAGAATTTTGTTGATCGCTTCGACCTGGCCATTAGCCTGTGGATAATAGGGTGTTGAGTTATCATGGTGAAGACCCAAATTTTTCGTGAGTTCTGACATCATAAAATTCCTAAAGTGGCTACCGTGATCAGTGACGATAGCTTGGGGAACACCAAAATGAGCTATGACGTGACTAAAAAGAAACAAAGCTGCGATATTTCCAGTATTGTCGAATGTCAGCATCGCCTCGACCCATTTTGTAAAGTAATCAATGACTACAATGATGTAACCATGCCCCCCAGTCGAGTGAGGGTGAAATGTCATGAAATCGATGCCCCATTTCACAAAAGGACCAACTGAGACCACAGGATGAAGAGGAGCAGGATGTGACCGAATTTTCTGATTGTAGTTCTGGAAGGCATGGCATTTCTGAATGGCAATAATGCAGTCGTTAAACAAAGAAGGACAAAAATAACCTTCGCGTAATATCTTCTGGGTAGTAGCATACCCAAACATATGACCACCACATTCTCTGGAATGGCAGTCATTCAGAGATTTCTTAGCTTCATTGAACGTCAAACAATGTCAAAAAACAAAGTCAATTCCCCGACGGTAAAGAGTATCCCCGACGATAATGTATTAACAAGCATGATAGTGGATACGACGTCGTTCAGTACTAGACAAAGCAGGCCAGAAAGTATGGGTTTGGAGATATATAATGATATCCCCATACCAAATATCATCAGTGCAAATCAGGAAAAGAGATTCATCGAGTAATGAACCGATGGCTACATTTTCCTTTGCAAAGTGAGGAAAATCTCATATCAACTCAGCAAAAACTAAAGACTTCTTAGAATTGGCGTGATCGAATTCCAAGTCAAACTCCTAAAGTATGACAATCCATTTAGAGTATTTTCCCCCTAGAAATTGACGTGTCAAAATATATTGCATAGGGTTGCAATGAGAAATCATAGTAGTTTTCCATGAGAGGATATAGTGCCGGAAGTGTTGGACGGCTTGAACGGTAGCCAAGGCCAGTTTTTCGACATGTTGATACTTGATTTCAGTGGGTGTGAGACTTCGACTCAAGTAATAAACAACATGTTCGTCGTGCGCATCATCCTCTTGGACGAGAACCATGCCAATAGTGTACTCTGAGGCAGCAAGATAAAGGAAATAATCACGACTGTAATTGGGAGGAAAGAGAAGTGGAGCTCACATTAGGGACAACTTCAAAGCTTCAAAAGCATTGTTGGCAATGGTATCCCAAACGAACTCAGAATATTTCTTAAGTAGCCGTGTAAAACCACGAGTGATCTCGATGTAATTAGGGATGAAATGATGAAGAAAGTTTGATTTCCCCTGCAAACTTTGCAACTGGCGTAGTGTAGAAGGAGGGAGATTAAGGATCGCCTCAACCTTAATAGGATCCACCCAGATCACTTGACGCAAAACAATAAAACCGAGAAGACAACCAGATTCTACACAAAAAATGCACTTATGAGGATTTAAACATATCCGGTAGAACCAACAACGAATGAAAATGGCACGAAGGTGGGTAGGGTGATCAACTCTGGGCATAGAATGAGCTGGAAAATCATTTAAATAGGGTTGAATGATATGCTTTATATCATGAAAGGTGTGAGAAATAGCGCTTTGAAAAGTGGCACCCGCATTCTTAAGTCTGAAAGGGAGTGTCCTATAGGAAAAAGTACCCCAAGGACAAATAAAGGCAGTCTTATGTTGGTCCTCGGGAGTAATGTTAATTTGATTATAGCCAGAGAAACCATCCATGAGGGAGAAGATTTCACTTCTGGCGTAGTCATCGACAATCTGATCGATGAAAGGGGTAGGAAAGTTGTCTTTGGGACAAGCTTTGTTAATATCCCTATAATCAACACATACACGAATATTGTTGCCTTTCTTGTCAATCAGGACAGGATTGGAAACCCATTCTGTAAGAGCCACCGGATAAATGAAGCCGTCTTTAAAAAAAATTTCAGCTTCGAGCTTGATAGTAGCTACATTACATGGATGAACTGGACGAAGGCGTTTCCGGATGGGTTTAGTGCCAGGGTATGTATTTATTTCATGTACAACAATTGCAGGGTCGATACCTAGCATCTCTTCGTAGCTCCAGGCGAAGATGTCACAAAATTATTTGAAAAGAGACGTATAGGTGACGATTTCGTCAGAAGAAAATGAAGCTCCAATAAGGAAATTTTCAATAATCCCAGGTTTGATGGATATGTCAATGGGAATCCTGGGTGAGATATTACATAAGTTCCCTTCAGCAAACACAACGTGTGTAGTCACGAGAACCGTCGAGATGACAACAACGGTTGACGGAGTCGAGATCCGTTGGTAGTTCTCAAGAGTGTGTTGTTCCAGAAAGAGTATGGAACAATGATGCCCATCATCCCAAGGGGTGTCCTCCATGATGGACATGATTATCTCATCAATGGAAAAAATAAAATGAAAAGGATTGGGAGGCAACTCATCAAGAGAGGGGGTAGAAGGTGTTGCTGATTGAATGGCATGATAGGCGGATTCAACCGGACTTAACGGCATTGCGTCGCCAAAACAAAAATGATCTCCAAGGTCAGGGACTATCCAAGGGTCGAAAGATGCAGGAAGTTCATGAGGCACAGTGGAAATCATGTTGATAGAAGCAACTGACGTGCGTGGAACATCAGGTGGTGGAATGAGGAAAGTACCCACTAATGAGGAGTCCTTTAAAAGGTTGACACCGACATTCTCATAACCCGACGGGGTTTTAGCAATAAATGGCATGTTGCTAGTACGAGTATCATAATTGAAGAAGGAAAGTTGGTCAATGGTAATAACCTTTCCTTGATGAGGGAAACGTACTACATGAAAAAGGGTTGACACAACAGTGCACATAGAATCATTCCAGCTATGGCCAAGCAGAAGATTATAATCAAGAGGAGTGTTGAAGACTTCCACTTGAACTTGGACCATTTTACTATCTAATGTGATAGGAAAAGAAGGGAGAACACTGTAAGTCTTAAAACCAGATCCATTGAAGGCTTTAAGAGTGTTTTGGGATTCATTCAAAGGAGGAGAGCCAATGGCTTTTCAACAAGCAAGAGACATAACACAAGTCGAGGCACCCTCGTCGATAACAGTTCAAAAAATGTTCTTTTCAGAGACAACAGCTTGGATTTGAAATGCAAGTTGAGGGGGTAACCTTGGAATGTGATCTTCCAAGTCAAAGACTATTAAATTCGTATCTGTCGGGTCAATTCCATCTATATCTTTCAATAGTGACTTCCGTTGTGTGGGACAAGACTGAAGGACTTCAAGGGCTGACATCGTTGAAGGTGCTTGGGCCAGATCTTCAACAATGCTATAGTTCTAGGCTGCACAAGCATGAGGATTGAAAGCCGATTTTTGAACGAAACCATTATGGGGGGGTCACAGAACTGTGTCGAGTCTCGATCATTCGAGATGAAGAGGACCGTTAGTAGGTGGAGTCATTGGAGAGGGTTGTACCAAAGAAGGAGGTAAATCATCAACCTTCTCTTTAGATGGTGAATAATCTTTGGCTCGAGTCGTGAGTGCAACGTTATTCTTCTTAGAATCACCAGTACACATCAAAACATATGATGTAGTATAAGAGGATGGTTGGTCGTGAATGACCAACTAAGCCTATTGTTGAGACGGGAAGGGTTGGGACAAGATAGTCAGAGTAGATGGTTTTGGGGTTCCCTAAAGGAACTTAGTAACCTCGACACGTCGTGGAAAATCCTTCATATAGTGTTCATCACCACAGATAAGGAAAGGATATTGGGGTTTGCACTTATCTCGGTCATCAACAGGAGTAATTTTAGGTTGCTCTGCTTGAGGATTATTTTTGCCCTCCTTATTCTTGCCTCTCCCCTTTTTAGATTTGTTTTTATTGGCCGAAGTAGATTGGACAGCATTTACCTCAGATGTTTTGCCAGTGGGAGTGGTAGGAGACGGAGCATTTTGAACATTAGAAGAATCGATTTAGGGTTTGTGCTTGAAACAGAATGCGATTGGGCTTGTGCAGTACCAATCACACCATCAGCGGCATGCGAAGCAGCTGGAGTAGTTGAAGTGCTTGAAGTATTAGGACGAGGTAAATCGGGTAGTAAATCGTAAAGAGTTCTCGTTTGTGAATAAATGAGATCAAGTTATTGAGCATGACTTATATCCTACTCTTCTGTGATGACACCACTCATGGAAATCTCCTTACCGATTTCGTTCACAAAGGATTTTGTAAACCATTCCTCCAACAACTGATCGAGGAGCTCAAGTTTAATGAGACGTCGTCTCCTTCGCCACTCATGGATATGATCAGATATATGAGTGCCTTTACTTTGTTTGAAGGAATTCAAAATCTCAGTCCTTGTATCACAATGGATCGTTAACTGGTAATGCGTAAGGAAAGCCATAGCTGAAGTGTTAAAATCAAAGAAGAAACCTCGTGGCAATTCAATATACCACTTCGCAGCAGAACCAGTAAGGGTTCATTGAAAAATACATAATCAAACAGAGTCATCCATCAACGAGTTGGATGAACACCATAGGTGAAAAGTCATAACATGATTGTTTGGGTCCTCTCCCACTTTACCGTCAAATTTAGGAATGTCTGAAGGAAGCTTGGCTGGCATAGTAGGCCATTGGGGAGAGTGACGAATAGGATCATTTAAAATCCTAGACAAATCTGGAAAATCCAAAGTAGTGAGAAAAGGTAACTTTCGATTCAC